>JAZHPH010000455.1:0-65137 GCA_037356405.1 Nasonia oneida | reverse complement strand
ACGGACCGTTGCCAGCGCTAGATCCGGTGACACGGACCGATCAGATTTTTATGACTCTGCGGCTGACCCTTTAAATCTCTCTTATCGAGTACCTGCAATCTTTATACAAACAGTTTACACTTACTCTCAAGTGTCTGCCAGAGATCCGATGATTCGTTCTCTGTGTTTAGTTTTGAAAACTAATCCATTGGCGATAACAAAGCCCGAGTTCATGATCACACGATACTTCCTGGAGCTGATTCGCGAGACACTGAGAACCTTTCTTGCGCTCTCACCCGTCTCCGATTTTTTTCTGATAAGCCCGCGCTGGATCTCAATTGTATACAAATAATCAGCCAGTCCTAGTATAGCGTTACCGCAACGGTTTCGCATTCTTAAGACAACAAAAAAGTTGAAGAGGTGGGATCTCGCTCTACCTACGTGCAGAAATTTTCGCCAATGGCTTACGCTTGTGACACGGCTCGCACCGATCAGTCCGCTCTGAGTCCCTACAGAGAGCACACACGTGGCCAGTATCATGGCAGAATTGAAAAAATTAGCAGCACAACGCGATGCGCTTGCAAGTATTGAAGCTAAAAAATGTGCGATGGAGAAGCTGAACGGCCAACTCGAGCGCTATCAGCAGAGAATGCTGGAAATGTCAGCGCTGTTGCAGCAGAAACAGCAAGAAGCCGATCAACGTGAGGTGCAGAGTGTGCATCAAAATGACTTCGGAGCACGACATGTGGCAGCAGTGCTGGAGGTGCCTTCTCTTTTGCTGCTGGAAGTGCAACGGACAGCCCTGCCCGTGCATCCTGGATATGGATTCGCCGACATCGCCTTCGCCTCCACCAGCAGACTACGAAAACGACGGCGCCGACAACAACATCCAAGGTACGCCACCGATAGCACGCCGCAACCGCAGCAGCGTACCTTTAGACTTTCATCGGATACCTACGCCGCCGAAAGAGTTGGTGCCCGGTTTACTGCGAGGAGGGGCCACACGGCAACTGCGCCAACAACGCGCCACTCGCAAGTGTAGGTGCATCGCTTGCTTGTAATTTAATGTGTGTTTGCGTATGTGCGCGTGCATGCGCCTTCGTTTATTTTTTATTGTAAGAATTTTATCATTCGACACGTACGCGTTTTTTCGTAAATAAAAATAGTGTGCCATAATTTCTCTTTTTTATGCGTGCAAAACCCCCTACTCCCATTAACGATCCCCAAAGCCGAAATTTAGAGTAGGCTTTGCGGCACCGTGTAGTAGAGTTATATATACACGCGTTTATTTCGATGCGAATCATTTGTCAGGCGACCGGCAAAGCACCAACTCTCGACCATGGGGCAGGAGCAGAGCAAAGAGCAGCAGAAAAAAGGTTCCATGTGGGAGGATAGACAGTCTCTCATAAGAAGAAAGGAGCCAAGAAAGCAGAATAATCAATCGTCGTTCTCAACCAACACTTTCTCGTATCCAGAGAAAAGTGGATATAATAATCTCTCAAAAAAATCCTCCTCCTCCTCCTCGTCACAGAATCAAAAATCATTTTCCTCAAACACCTTTTCCTGCCCCGAAAAAGACGGCTACAACAAGCTAAAACGCTAATTTCAATAATATATATTAAAAAAAACAATCGGCCCTTTTCAGGGCCACCATATAAATTATATACGTGGAACAATCTCTCTCTTTACAGCGCAGAAAGGATCAGAGTCGGCGCTAGGGCAATAAAAGCCAAACAGCAGGTATACGTCAGGTAGACGGTGGCTTTGGCGCGAGCGCGTGAGTATAACGTAGAGAGGTAAGAGAGAGACAAGCGAGTCCGGTACAACTGTGGCGGGAGCCACCGCGTCAGAGGGGCTACTATAGTGTAAAAGGAGAGGGGACGGGCTGCTATAGAGTCAGTTGCTCGGGACCGGTATGGAATAGAGAGCGGGATAGAGAGAGAGAGAGAGAGAGAGAGCTCGGGGGCTACTATAGTGTAAAAGGAGAGGGGACCGGGTGCTATAGCGACAGTTGTCGGGGCCGGTATGGAGTAGAGAGACTAGCGCTCGGGTCTGCTGGCGGCTGGTATGCGGGATATAGCTTTTGTTAACTAATTATTTATAATTATTTATAAATAAACAAAGTAGTTCACCCATCGATGACACACTCTTACAGTAGCGGTCGTAAATCATGTTTATTGACCTTATCAGCTATTGTTGATATAAACATGGGCCTTACACCTGACACCAGAAACTGGTGACGTCACTCTTACAGTAGCGGTCGTAAATCATGTTTATTGACCTTATCAGCTACTGTTTATATAAACATGGTGTTTGTTTACATAAACACCTGGCGCCAGCCACGGGAGCGGTGCGACGTCAGTTAGGCCACGCCCCTGTCTCTCCATAGTGGCCCATATACTACTTTCGGTAAATAAACTATTTGTGTGCACACGAGAGCTCGAGACAGAGCCTTAATGGCGCGAACCATTCACACAGGATCAGACCGCGGCCCTCCAGAGGTGAAAAATACCGAATTAGAATCGCCGGATCACGGAGCCCAAATCGTTACTTTTTCTTCTGTCGAACTCAAGTCCGCGAACTGCAAGGACGATGCCGTCAGACCAAAAGCAGTCAGCGCGAAACTTGAGCTTATGCTTCGCTCGCCGGGCAAGTACGCTAATCGGGAAACATTTCGCCGTCCACTTCAACCGCCAGAACAGCCGATCTAATCCAGCACGCGCAAAATCAAGCAGATTTTTAAGCGAGAGAATCCTAATTCAAAAAGATAGAGCGAGCAGCCTCTCTGCCAAGAAATGCGGCGTCAGCAGGAAAATGACGCGGCCGCAGCAGCTCGTGAATGATTCTCCGCTGTACGACAGTACAGTCAACGCTAAGATTTTATCAACTACTCGAGCCATTTTATTCAATAGGTTCAATAAAAATTTTGATCTTCGCCAAGTTATGGGCAGCATCAAAAGCTTCGTTACGAAATCTGGAAGTGTGCAATCGGCCCATGTTAAAATGAAAACGCATGAACAGACCGATATGCACGCGAGTAGTCGGATCTTGACAGTAGCTAAAGGTAAATTTACAGCTGATAAAAAATTGCTAGATCCGTACGGCAGTGTAAACTCAGTTGCAATTGCCTTGTTTGATGGCTACCCAGCAATTTGGAAAAGACTTGCTCGTTGCTACTGTGGTTTTCAATAATTCACAGTACGCAATGTAGGCTGCTGACTGGCATTCACGGCGCACGCCAGGGTCAAGCAGCTGTAATAAAACTGGATCAGACAACTGGCTATCAGTCAAAAAGTCGAACAAAAAAATTTTTTGATTTTAATTAAAAAAGTGTCAATATACTTTTGGACTTAAGAAAATTTTGGTTAGAATAAAGGGGAAAAAATAAAAGTCCTTTCAGTAATCCAAAGATCGGTTGACCTCATGCTTCGGAACGTAAACACCAATCTCAATAATTTGGCGACTCTGAGTTAATTTTTTTCTTCTGATTGTCGAAGAAAATTCGAGCTTAAAACAGGGGCAAATAATTCATTTTTATTTTAATCTCAGTTAAAATAACGCGTGGCTAATTTTGCAACTTATCTCAGAATAAGTAATTGTCCGAAAAATAACTACGCCGCGCTTTAAATAAATACAGGTAGTTATTCGCAAACTCATGCGTCAGATTTCTTTTTCTCGGACAAAAGAGTCCACCGTGGTGCAAACTGCAGGTGAACCCATCAAAATTCACAGGCATCTGCCGTTATCAAAAATCCTTGGATCGTGGAGTGGTCTTCACGTAGATCGAATCCCTTATTGTCTTCAGCGTTCATAGCGCAAAATTAACTTCGGCTGTGGCTCCCACGTTAAGGCTAGCAGTGATGTAAGTTTTGAAGCTGCAAGATTCGCTTATCCTTGTAAGACCTACTACGGCTAGGACCCGCAATCCAAAGCCTTTGGGATGCCTCCAAATGTTAACGGTGAAAGCGTATAAGTAGAATGACAAAACAGGCCACCAACAATATAGTGTCGGCCCTTTGCTCGGATTTAATGCATGAGGATTGTATAACAAAAAGTTCTGTGAATAGTAGCGGTTGCTTGCCTAGCAATGCGCATGGTGCGATCAACGGCAAAAGAGACTGCAAAGATTTAGTCTCCAGGCCAAGGACGCAGGAATAGAGTTAATGGGAAAGAAATCGTAATATTTTAAGAAATCATAATCTCAAACGGTTGCAAAATTAACGTAAATTTCCAAAGTTTCGATCTATAAATGCATGTCAAATTAAACTTGCGATCGATTGTTTTATTTTCAGTTTAAATAAAAAGGGATATGCTACCTGTTCAGCAATAGTTAATTTTATATTGCAAACGGAGGAAAGCTAGCACATAATATTTAAAGAACACACTTTTTGCATATAAAATGAGCCGTTTAAAAAGTAAGAAAGTCCCCAGCTTCGTTCGTTTTTTTTACCGTTTTTTACGCGGTACCAGACGCACCACGTGCCGGACGCAGTGCGTAAAGAGAACATTTGAGCATTCAAAATTTGTAGCATTCAAAAAACGGTAAAAGAAAAACGAATAAACTATCGTAGATCACTATCGTAGGAAGCTAGAAAGGCTCTGTGACCAGAGAGATAGTTTCTCTATTCTCTATATCCGTGACCCACGATTGTAGAGTCAAAAGCCAACAACGCCTAATTGACTAGTAGTCTTAGCAAATATAAGAGCATTAAGTTCTCTGTTATTTTAACGATTTTTTTTCGCAGTTTATGCTGTTTCTAAACTGCGCTGTGTAGGAAGCAATCGAGCGAAATACGTGAAGCTATCAAAGCTGCCTTCAAAATAAAAAGGCCTGCGATACTTTATAAAACGTCGTTTAAACGATAGATGCGTTTTTTTCTTCGCGAGTAACGTTCATGCTCACAGGTCGGACAGACGCCTTCAAATTGCGTATCGCCTTCAGGCCGATCCTCGTAGTGGCTCGTCACGTTCGCTCTTGCACCAAGAATACCGTGAATTCTAACATTCGTTACGAAATTTAGAGAAAAAGCCAAGCTGTACGTAGCGAAAAAGACGGGCACATGCCCAGAATCTACTACGACAGCGTATGATTATTAATCATAAATGTTTTCTTATATTTTACATTTATAGCGCATATTAGATAGCGCTGGTATTTTTCTCACTTTTCTTTTTACAGATCTTCATCAAGTTATATAAGTATAGTTTTACATCAAAAAGAAATATTTTATACTTAGGAGCTCTGTCTAAAAATTGTAAAACAGCAGCGGCTGTTACATACATACAACATCCGCGTTGTACACATATACACATTCTACATTTTTTTTAAACCTTTTCTCAGCTTTTACAGCGCTGAAAGGTGGTTTGGACAGAAATCCAATGCGCGGGGACATTGCGGTTTTTCTTATATGCTTATAAGCACTGGCATCCAGGGACATACTCAAAAAATTAAAATTAAAATCATACAAACGCACGGGCGCGTCACGGACGAGCGCTAGGCTCTCCAATGACGGATCC
Organism: Nasonia oneida; assembly: GCA_037356405.1. Lineage (NCBI taxonomy): Eukaryota > Metazoa > Arthropoda > Insecta > Hymenoptera > Pteromalidae > Nasonia > Nasonia oneida. The sequence continues at coordinate 59,644 of JAZHPH010000455.1, read as the reverse complement.
TATGGCCGCTGCCGACGATGCTCAGAAGCATCGTCAGCAGAGAACGCCGCTGCCTGGAGTTCTCACGGGCCGAAGTGCAACGCATGCACTTCTGCACGTGGGATCGCTCGCCGTCGACGCGTTACATCGACGGCGGAGCGAGCATATCACCGGCGTCCACGACACAGAGCAGAGCTGCTCTCTTGGACTGTAACGGATCGATCGAGTGGCGAAAATAAAATTCGAAAATCCCGCGCGAGTATGAGTTGCGAAATTATGATTTCGCGAGCGTGAAGGAGGGTAAATGCGTGAGAGTATGGATGAGAGAGTGTGAGTGAGACGAGGTGATGAGCTGACGAAATCGCGGTGTGCGATCAGATAGAGGCGAGGAGACCAAGCGATAAGAAGGCTCCTGCGCATATTGTGTATCTGCCGACGAGCGTAGGCGCAAACCTGAAAGGGTTTATTTGTTGGGCTGCGGACGATTGAGAGCGCGGAGACTGAGGGAGAGGAAGGTCGGAGGCGACAGTACGCCATATCTCCGATTCAGGAAGAGGAAAGCGAAACGAAGGCGACCTCCTGGCTCCGAGCATCAAAACGCTCCACAAATCGAGAAAGGGAACATCCCCCAACACGGCAGAGCACTACATGGCGAGAGAAGGCCAATAAAAGTAAGCCGCGCGGCAAGAAAATTATAAGAAAAAAGGATTCGAGCGAAGGAAAGCTTTGAGTGTGTGGGCGAGTGAATGAGTGATTGGAAGTGTGAGTACATTATTGTGACTAGGGGTCGCGCGATCGCTCCCCGAATTTATTGTTACTTTTGCGAAATCGTGCCGTACGCGTCACACCGTCAAGATCTGCGAGTTAGTGACTCTTACAGTTATAAATATCGAAGAAATAAATAATATCACTATACAAAATCTCAAAGTTATTACAGGACAGAATACAGAATCTCTACCAAGCTCCTGCCTTGTTCTTTTGCTCACGGAGTGACCCCACCCCTCCTTCTTGTCTGTGACACCCCTTTTATTTTTTCCAAAATCATAATACAAATTAATGAGACAGACAATGCTTCAAAATAAAAATAGATTCATGACGAGTTAATTGATGTACTTAAATGCCCGCTCATTAGATTAGATCTTGATCCTTCGAGCCGCCATGCATTTTTTTTTTTTTTTTTTTTTTTTTTTTTTTTTTTTTTTTTTGGTAGGAGGCTGTGAATCCGAGTAACGGACTAGCTGGTGCTCCCTTGCGAAAGCACCAAGTGTGGGACTCGGCGGCGGCGGCCACCCCTACTCACTAAACACATATCTCCCTGTACGCCCGACGTCAGCCCGGATCCGTTTATCACATTACTACGAACTGGGACGCTGTCTTTTGCGCTTCCATTACGCAATCATTCCTCATTTCCGATCATTCATTACTACTATTGTACGCTTTCACTCTCTCTATCACTCAGTTATCCAGACATCCAGCTGCTTTCTTACCTCTTAATATACTACCAACGTATGACGCAATGTTTGTCCAAGCGTCTGCGTTGGTTGTCATCAGTACCGTCACGTTGTCTGGCGTGATCGTCGTGCCAAGTAGTGTATCGAGTCGCTGTCGTTTCTCAGTCCAACGGTCGCACACGAAGAATGTGTGTTCTGCGTCGTCCCAAGCCTGTCCACAGTATGTATACTCCGGTCCTGTTACTTTATTCATCCTATAAAGATACTTTCGGAAGTACCCGTGTCCAGACAAAAATTGGGTAAGATAGAAGTCTACCTCGCCGTGCTTTCTGTCCTTCCAGGGTCCGACCTCTGATATTAATCTGTGTGTCCAACGGCCTTGTCCGTTCGTAGTCCATCTTGTCTGCCAGTCTTCGATCGTCTTGGTACGTTCCTCTGTCACAGCGTCTGCCCTCCCTACGGTCGAGCTTCGTACGTATAGCCGTTTCCGCTCGCGCGCGAGAAGGTCGATCGGGATCACGCCCGCTATCACGAATATCGCGTTTTCGGATACGGTCCGATACGCACACGCGATCCTTAACGCCCCAGTCCGTTGTACGTTCGTCAGAGCCTTCGCCCGCTTTTTGACTCTCAACGCGTCCGCCCATACCTCCGCTCCGTAGAGCATGATCGAGAGGGTGACGCTCATAAGTAGTCGCCGTATACTCGGTTTCGGTCCTCGCGTATTGGCCATGAGTTTACTCTCATCACCTGGTTCAGTTTTAGCTGCGCCAAATGGGTGTTACGCGCTGTGATTACAGCCGCCACATCGTCTGCGTATGCGTATAGTATGTTCCAGAAGTCAGGACCCAGGATTGAGCCCTGTGCTACTCCTGCCGTCAGCTGTCTCCGTCGTGTACCGTCCGTTGTCTCATACATCAGGTATCGGTCGTAAATAATCCCTCACAACTCGCACGAGGTAGGCAGGCACCCGGAAGGTTGTCTTCAGAGCCCCCAGAATATCTGTCCACCTCGCAGAGTTGAAAGCGTTGCGTACGTCGAGTGTGGCCAAGAGTACCATTGGCCTGGCTCCATGACATATGTCATTTGTCTTGTTTACGATCTGTACTACATCCGTTATTGCTCCAATTGTTGAGCGTCCTCGTCTAAATCCATGCTGTCGGTCCGAAAGGTCTCCGGCGGCCTCCACCGCCTGCAACAGTCTCGGTCGCAGCAATAGCTCGTACAATTTTCCCGGTGTGTTAAGAAGGCTTAGAGGTCTATAGAAGGACGACGAAGCGGGATCCCCCTTACCTTTAGCGATAAGGACCAGCCGCGCGCTCTTCCAGGGACCCCCAAACACTCCCGCCATCAGACAGCCGTTGTAGAGCTGCAGCAGTGCATCGGGCTGTTCGGTGACGATGATCCGTAGCAGCTCACCAGGCACGCCGTCAGGCCCCGGGGCTTTCCGAGGCTTTAGCTTGGCTGCAGCACTCTCGAGCTCCGCCACCGTGAAAAGTGGGCACTCCATTGCGCTGTCCTCGTCCGTGTCGTCAGTTCTGTCTGGGTGGGATGGAAAAAGACCGTCAACAATCCTCTCCATCGTGTCCGCGTCTTTCGTCTCCGGGGTATTCCAGGCGCCAAGTTTGCGGGTAACAATCTTGTAGCTCTGCCCCCAGGGGTCCGAATCTACTTCGTCCTCCAGTCGTCTCCAGCACTGTCGTTTGTGGCGTTTATCGTGTGTCTGAGTAGTTTCCTCGCAAGCTTGTGTTGCTGCGAAAGAGCGTCTCTTTCGTCCCTGTTCCTTACGTCTTTTGACTGTCTTCGTAGTCGGTGGCATTCACATCTGATTTCAGCTATCTCTTGCGTCCACCAGTAAGTCTGTCGTTTGTCCTGTCTGTGTTGTTTTCATGGCATCGTAGCTTTACAGATACACTTCAGATACTTTTCCAGATCCTTAGCACTCCGTTCGGCCACGACTCGGTCTGTTTGCCCTTGGGACGGATCTGTAGAAGGTATCGCTACGTTCCGCAGTTGTCTCGCGAGCTCGACCCTGTTTATCCGTCCCACGTCCCATCGTGTAGTCCGTCTGTTTTGTCTTCGCCTCGCCGCCGTGTCATTGGTCAAGCTGAAGACAATGTACTGGTGATCACTGGCCGTGTAGTCCTCGATCACTCTCCATCCCCTCAACCTTGTCAGCATACTGTCTTTGGCTAGGGTAATATCTGGTATGGAGTTACCAAAGCCGGGTCGTCTGTACGTGGTCACGTTTCCGTCATTTATACTTCCAGTTCCAGTCGGGCGGCCATTTGCAGTATGAGTCGTCCTCGTCTGTTCGTTGCTGGCATACCCCATTCGATCGCTCTCGTGTTGAAATCGCCTGCCACGATCACGTCGCCAGAGAGGTCTCTAACGACGTCTTCCAGGACTTCGAGCTTTTCTGCATATTCGCGTGCGCTATTATTCGGGGAAAGGTAGACACTGACAATGGTGACAGTGTCGACCCTCACCCAAACATAGTCTTCTCCGGACCCGCTGTCTGTGATCCGCGACGCGTTTATCCCTCGTACCCATACCGCCGCCGTGTTTGTGCTGCTAGCGATCCACGTCGGTTCGGGAAGATTTCTGTATTGCTCGCTTATTACGAGCACGTCCGCGTCCGTTTCCGTCGCAATTTGTGGGAGCAACGCGTGTGCCACGCTGCTCCTGTTCAGGTTGCATTGGAGTATTGTCAGGTCCATTTTGTCTGTTTCGTCTTGTGCTCCGTCAGTGCTGCTTTAAACACTGCACACGAGGCCGTGCCAGGCACGTGAGCCAGATCTTGATTGGCTCGCCCCACGCAGAGGAAGCAGGAGGGCGTGCTTGTACACGCCTTGCCCACATGCCCCTTTTGGCCGCATTTCCAGCAGCAGTCGCGTCTGTCCGGTCCTTTGCAGTCAACTCTCACGTATCCGTAACCAAGGTACTTGTAGCACCTCTGAACGCGGAGCCTGGGTCGTATCCGGCAGTTAATCCACCCGATTTTAATTCGGCCTTTCTAGAGCAGATCCGTAGCCTCCTTCGCATCAAACTCACAGACAGCTAGCGCCTGTCTGCGGTAATTTGCTTCAAAGACATGCACATTCCGCTCAGTCTCGGTCCCGATTTCGCGGTTGATCGCGTCCGCGACGTCCTTTTTTGTTGTGACGCAGTCTAGGTCCATAAATTCCAGCGTCACCCTGGAGGTCATATCCTTTACTGTCGCACTCTGTCCCACTACAGTTTGTAGGGTCTGTTGGAAGGCCTGTCGTTCTTGTTCTTGGTCGAGCTGTAGAAGTACCGATCCGTCTTTGGTCCTTCGTATCGCTCTAACAACCACTTTGCTGTCCGTCGGGTTCACGTTCTGTCGTAGAGACCGTATGACGTCCGAGTATGGGGGTTTCAGGTTTGGTCGGTCTGTCTTACGCGCTTTGGGCTCTTTAGTCTTCATCTGTGGTTTCTCGTTTGTGTTCGTTTCTGGTCCTGTAGTCGCTTTTCTCCTTTTTCGGTTTGTCACAGTTGCCCAAGTATCCTTTGCTAGGTTCCTCTGTTGGTCTGGGATTCCCAGTTCAGGACTCGGGGTTTGTCTGCCTGCTTTTCTTTTTACTTGCGGTGTCCCCGTTTCCTTGTCAGTCCGCAGTCCTTCAGTTGACGTCATTTGTCGCAGTAGCCTCATACGTTGGAGCTCACGTATCGCAACGTCCACTGCCTCACCAACCTCATTCATACCGTCCGTCACCACGCGACTAATATTCTTTTGGACAGTTGTCTGCGCCCGCATCTTAACTAGGTTGCTGCTTATTGCGAAGAGTTGCTCTTGCAACTTCTTCTCCGCAGCCTCCCAGCTGGTTGACGTTGTTCCGAGGATTACTTCCGTTCCTTCATGCATATTAAAAATCTTCCGTTTTAAAAACTACTTAAACATATAAATTTTTCATTAATCATATTAAGGCCTAGAGACCTATCAGCAAAAAATTGATATATAACAAATTCTTATCATATTTTCTACTGTATATAAATATTTATGTGTACATAGCAAACCCGTGTCTGTTTCATATTGAAACGTTGCGCTTATAAACTAATGCTCCTACACTCGCAATGATTTTTTGTAGATAGAGTTTATAATACAAATTGCTCGCATTCGTCAAAAAAAAGGAATTAGTCATTTTTTGCTGGAAGTTCTTGACTGGCGGTTCTTGGCTGTCGGAGCGAATTTTACTGATTGTGACCTCACCTTGCGCCGTAGTTCTTATTATTTGCTTTCAATATACTTTAAATTAATCAAAATCAAATTGTTAATTGTTCCTTATTGTGTAAAGTGACCTCGGAACACGGAGTTTTTAGTCATTTAATTATTAAAAATATTGTACGAAAAAGTGTCGGTCAGTGCGTCTTTTTGACTGTCATAGTTTTTTAATATTTTCAGTTTCAAAATTTTACCTTCCATTATAAATCGATGCGTAATTTTCGAATTTCAAATCTTAATTATTTAAAATGTTTACTTCCACCCCTATTAGGAATTGACATTGGGAAAAAGGATCTAAACAAAACTTGAATTTTATCACTATTGTAGTATATATTTTAACCGAGCGACGTTAAGGGGATGTCGGAGCAACGCTGATTGATCGACATGTTCTGGTTTTCCTACGCTCAAAAATATTTTAGATCATAAATAATAATACATACACTTATTTATCGCACATAAACGCGGTGTTCCGAGGTGCATATTATAAAATTGTACATTTACAAGCGCTAAAATATGTACACCAATGTGTAATTTAGACAAACAATGAGAACTACGGCGCGAGGTGAAGGCGACGATGAAATTGAGAATCAGTAAGATGACCGTCATTTTCTTGTACAATATTTCATAATATAAAGTTTTTTAATCATTAAATCGCTAAAAACTCATGTTCCGAGGTCACTTAAGAGCGCGGAGAATTGAGCTAGTATAATTATTAAAACTTTTCCGTTCAATTTTTCAATCTTTCAATTTTGAACCTGTCTACATATAGATTATCATGAAATAACTTCGTGTGGCGTTTTAAAACTAGCAAATAAAGATATATAAGTTATCTTTCTTGGATTTATTTATAAAACTAGTAAATCCAAAAAACCTTCACCTGATTTTATATTTTAGAGTATTTACTTATACAAGTGACATCTTTTTTTATTTACAAAATGAGCCATGTTACGTTATAATCGAATAAAGAATAAAATTTTTTAAGAAAATATTTATAATGTTTTCTTTTTAATTTATAATATCAACGCTATTAGTAAATTACATTTTTTGAAAAAAGTTAGTTGTATTTTTAATTAAAACTTGTGCATGCAAAAAGAAATTTCGAAGCATGCTGATTGACCTGGCGAAGTACCAAAAAAGTTGCTAAACTTTATGAATAACGGATTATTTAAGGGTTATGAGAAGTTTATTTCACAGATCCTAACGTATTAAGTAACATTTTTTAATATACTTTATTTGTAAATTTTTCTAGAATATACAGTATACAAATTTTATTAATATTTATGCATTTTTTACCGCATTCATCATCGCTGAAAACATAGTTTGCAAATTTTTTTGGATCGCCTTTTGATGTTTATTGTTTAAAATCTTTAATTGATGTCTTTTTCCGCTTCTTGTACTTCTATATTTTCCTACAATTAAAGAATTAGTTTTATTATACTGAAAAATGTCTTAAAGATGTAAAATATTTTGATCATTATGTAATATATATTACTTTAATGTTTATGCAAATTATTTTTTGCATTAAATGAATCCATTGTTGACACGATGTTGATTATGCATATAAGAATTTTACACATTACGATTGTGCACAGAAAACTATGACTTAATTTTTGTATACAGTACATAATTAGTATTCCACTGTCACGTCGTGTGACTCATCGCATAAATTTATTTAAAAAAAACTAAAACATGATAATCATTAGAATATTGAAATTCAAACTCTCAAAAGAAGAATGCATTGCGTGCGCTGAAAGGTTTCGATACACGGCCGAATGCATGTCAGTGTCGAATCAGCGAAATGATAAATCAACAATTCGTAACGTACAAAAGCGAACGCTACTGTTTACGTATACATTACGAACGAAGGTTTAAAAAAGCCTTATCTCCCAAAAAAACTTTTTTCAAAAGTGAAAACCTTGGCAAAAAAAAAAGACTAATAAACGTAGTGAAATCTCTAAATATTAAAATGTCAAGTAAATGTTTTTGCTATACGCATTAAGATATAATTTTTTAGGAAAACTAATTTTAACTTTAATTTTATATCTTAATGCGTATAGCAAAAAACTTTTGAAAAAAAACTTTTGAAAAATTTTTGAAAAAAGTTTTTTTGGAAGATTCCACATCTTTTACAAAGCATATCCTCCTTGCTATTGCACTTCATGAAATCTTGATCTATTTGATAGACAATAAGCTACTATTGCTTTAGACATTGATCGCATCGCGCATATAATCGTATAGCATTATTATATGCATATAATCGCGTGTGTCGCCGAGTAGCAGACGAATTTCGGTAAAGTAGATGAACCACTTTAACCACTGGTGTGTTGTAGTACTAGATTATGGAGAAAGGTATATTATAAAGAGTAGACGTTTAAGTATATTGCAACTCGATAGGTCTTGTGTGAGCGCGTGTGCGTACTCGACTCGCGTCTCATGGCAACTGGCGCCTGCTCCCGAGTCCCTTATACTTGGGCCTTTATATGTCAGAGGGCGCTGAGAACGCAGTCACACCACACCATTTTCTTTTTATTAAAAGGTCATAATGAAATTTACATGACGTAATCTTTATATCTCCTGTTAGGCTTACGTTCGTGGACTGGGCGAGGTTCTCTTGCAACTGCAGGTACGTCGTTACCTACTTCGTCGTTCTCGCGATCTAAGCCTTGCTCGTTATTATGGTTTCAATTCTCTAATTCAATTTCTTGATCTCTATTTTCGTTATTCGGCACATTTATATTTTCATTATTAAATAATGGCGCATCAATTACATTTTCATAATCGGCTCTAATTTTATAAGGAGCATAGATCAAGTGCCAACAATTTCGACGTATAACGCTACCACTTGATGTCTTCACAATGTATGAATTTGGACTTTTATCAATATCAATAACTTTTGCATAAACTCGCTTATCGATAACCCAAACTTTGTCGCCTATAAATAGTTGAGATAGTTTCTTTACACGATGCCTCTTGTTATAGTTATCCTCCTGTTTCTGCTTTCTTTCCGTCTCTTTCCCGAAAACGGTCTCATGATCAGTAAATGTACCTAATTTTTCTGGCAACATTGGAACCATAGAACGGATTTTCCTTGCATATAAAAGCTCGGCAGGAGAATAACCGTTATCAAGAGGCGTAGATCTGTATGACAGTAAACCTGAATAAACATCGTCGCCGCATTTCTTAATAAGTGATTTGGCCGTTTTTACGACAGCTTCTACTTCTCCATTGCTTTGCGAATATTTTGGAGAATTTTTTATGTGTTTAAAATCGAATTCTTCGCCAAATTGATCAAATCCCGATGAAATCTGAGTACCCAGATCTGTTCTCACTATTTCCGGTATTATTAATCTTGCAAAGACTTTCTTAGATTTTTTAATTATTGTTTTCTCATTTAAATCTTTTAGAGACAGAATTTCAAAGAACCTTGAGTAATAGTCTACAATTATCAGATACCATTTACCGCATTTATATAAATCCATAGCTACTTTCTGCCAAGGTCGATTAGGAAACTTTTCTTTAACAGAAGGTTCTTTGATGTTCTTTCTCTGTTCTATACAGTTAGGGCAAAATTCTACTAAGTTTTTTAATTGACTGCTTAAACCTGGCCATACGGACTGCTTAGCCATCTCTCTGCTTCTAGTTATACCTAAATGACCTGCATGAATTTTTGTTAGTATATCTAGTTGTAGAGAAGGCGGTATAATCAGCCTTGTGTTATACAAAAGTAAATCTTCACAAACAGATATACTGTCTTTCAAGTGATAATATGGTAAAAGACCATTATCTAGCTTATTTTTATCTGGCCATTTTTCTAAACAGTACGTTTTTAATCTAGAGCAGATATAATCATTCTGCTGTTCTTCTCTTATTCTAGTCAACATATTTTTTGAAGCTGGAAAGCTATTTACAATGTTCTTTACATAACAGTCTATTTCGTTGGACATTTCATCGTTCCATTTAGATTCATTTTGATCAACTGGACTTCCCGACAAACAATCTGCAAAAACTAGCTGTTTTCCCGGAATGTATACGACTTCGTAATTATACCGCATACGTCGTAATCTTAGTCGCTGAAGTCGTGGCGTTAACTCATCGAGTGGCTTGGTTTGCAGAATTTGGTGTAAAGGCTTGTGATCCGTCTCAAGGATTATATCTATACCAATAATAAATTCTTTGAAATGCTCTGTACCAAATACAAGAGCTAAAGCCTCTTTTTCGATCTGACTATATTTTGTTTCTGCTTTATTAAGCGTACTGGATGCGTAAGCCACCACTTAGCGTTCATTATTTTTATTAACCTGTATCAGAGCCGCTCCCAAGCCGTAGCTCGAAGCATCCGCTTGAATCACAATTTTCTTTGTAAAATCATAATGAGCTAATGTTAGAGCATTTAACAATAATTCCTTTATTTGCTTAAAAGCTCTATCCTGTTTTTCTAACCATACAAATTGTACATCTGATTTAAGTAACGAGTTCAGCGGTTCTAGAATGTGTGATTTCTTTAGCACAAACTTGCTTACATAGTTCACCGCCCCAAGAACTGCATTAACGCTTCTTTATTTTTCGGTACAGAAAATTCCGTAATAGCTTTTACGCGTCTTGGAGGTACACCTATACCTTTGTCGGAAACTTCGTGGCAAAGAAATTCGAGTTTGTTAACCCCGAAAATACACTTTTCTTTCTTTAGAGTTATACCTGCTTTTTCTAACCTACGTAACACCAAGCGCAGTGTGTCGTTGTGTTATTCAACTGTCGCCCCGTGTACAATAATATCGTCCATGTGAACTGCTATACCTTTAATTCCTTGTAGAATTTCCGAAAACCATTGATTAAAATAATCTGGTGAGCAATTGATACCAAAGGGTAGCCTTGTAAACATGAAACGTCCAAATGGCGTAATTATAGTTGTTAAAGACTGACAACTTTTTTCTAGCTTAATCTGGTAGAATCCTTTTTTGACATCTAACCGCGAAAATATTTTTGAACCTTGTAACTTAGCGAGCGTGACGTCTACCTTGGGTATAGGAAAATGCGATCTTTTAATATTTTTATTTACCTTCCCGAAATCGCCACAAACTCTAATTTCGTCAGTCTCGTCATTTCCATTTTTCGGGACCACGACAATTGGACTGCACCAGTCTGTGGGAAAATCTACTGGAACTAGTATTTTATCATCAACTAATTTGTTCAATTCCTTTTGAAGCTTTCCCAACAGTGGTATAGCCAATGGACGAGGTACTGACTGGAAATATGGCTCAACATTTTCCTTTACATGAATCTTTAATTCTCTTTTAGACGCTCCGATCCCTTGAAATACTTTCGGAAATTCTACTAAAGGCTTTACTTGAGATAAATTTTCGGTGCGTGAATAATTTATCTGATTAATCAGGTTGAATTTATTTATTTCCGGTTTACCGAGCAAATTCTGCTTTAAATCCTTAAGTATATAAATTTTCGATTTAACGGAAGTATTTTTCTTTTCCAATTCTAGCCATAAATAACCTAAAACGGATAACTGTTTACCGTCCGGGCCTAAAACTATTTTGTCTGACTTACAAATTAATTTTTTCCATTTACTGGGAATCGAGTTCGTCGAAATACATGACACGTCTGCGCCTGTGTCGATAACGAAGTCCCTTGATTCTGCGAATTCGTTTATATACGCACTAAACGCGTATTTGTCGCTGCTCGATGAAGCTCTTTGCACTGCTTCGAGGGAAGCGTAATCCGTTTCTTCATCCGCCTCGATTTCTTCTTCTCTTAGTCTGCAAATCTTCTTAGATTGACATACCCGATCCCAATGTCCCACCTTCTGACAGTTGCGGCACTTCGAATGTGTAGCAGGACATTTCTTGGAGTCGGCATGCTTTGATAATCCGCAGCGTCCGCAGTTCTCGTTAGCCTTCTGAGAATCCTTGTCTGCCCCGTAGTTGGGCTTATTAGTCTGTTATAGTCAGTTTTATTCAGTACAGGCTCGGCATGTTTCTCGTAGTACGCACTCTGGAAGTTGGTATACATTTCGTAGAGTACAGCATACTGGTTGCGAGATATATCTAGATTGAGATTTCCATAGGGATAGCACTGCGAATTCAGGAAGAGTTTCGCATTGCTAATGTTGCAGTGATCAAAGCGACTGGCATTAGCAGCTTTCTGTCCTTTTCGATTTGTTTGGAAATCCACCACAACGAAGCGGGGCTTCTCCATCTGATTGGAAGTTTTCACCGTCCAGACGTGTTTCGGTGTAGCTGGAAGCAGCGGATACTCGAACAACTCCCAACTGCGAAAGCTCATGGCAATGGGTCTATCCTTCTCGATGTAATTCAGAAGACGTATCTTGTGAGCATTGGATGCCAACACATACGGCATGAGCCATTCGATTCTCGTTAAATTAATCTTGAAATCTTTAAAAGTAGCTGGATTACCGGCTGCCGATTGAACAACAGCATTTAAATCGTTTCTCGATCTCGTGATTATGAGCTCGTGCTTGACGTTCACCACGATCTTGCGATAATCTTCGGCGAAGCCGAGGATCATGCTTAGAGGAATGCATACGTCAAAGTAGCCCTCGTTGTTGTTCAAACTCTCAGACAAGTTTCTTCACGTCTCCACTCACAGGATTGTACTGCACAATGCGATCACAATATATCTGTGAAAGGTGTCTCCATTACTTTCGTAATCAATAAAACTGCGGTCTCACGAGGTCGACTGCGCACAAGTCAATCAGTGCAAAGTAAAACTGCCCACGAAACACGACAACATCATCAAGTTCAAGAACTTTGGGCACAGAGAGCGAGTTCCTTTCGTCGTCTACGCCGACTTCGAGTGCCTGTTGCGACCTGTCGACGACGACGAGCGTGCGTACCAGCAGCACGATCCATTCAGTTTCGGCTACTACCTCAGATGTAGTTTCGACGATTCTCGTTCCGAGTACAAGTGCTACAGGCAGATAGACGAAGGCTTGCAAAGTTCAGCCGAGTGGTTCGTCAAGAGCCTGCAAGTTTTGACTGTAGAATTGAAAGAGATATACAAGAACCCCAAACCTATGAATGCTCTCACAGCTTCGGAGAGAGAAGAGTTTGAGAGAGCTAGAGTCTGCCACATCTGTCGGAAGCCATTCTCAGCTAAAGACACAAAGGTCAAGGATCATTGTGACCTCACGGGAAGGTATGTATACTGAATTATGTCATCACAATTTGATTATTTCTAACCTCACATTGTTCTGTGTATGTGTTTCAGGTACAGAGGTCCAGCGCACAATAAGTGCAACATCAACTACAACGACTCGAGAACCATACCCGTGATATTCCACAATCTCAGCGGCTGCGACTCTCATCTCTTTATCAAGGAGATAGCACTCCACTTTGTGACGTGAAGCTCGTCACAAAGTGGGGTGGGCGATACGGTGCAGAAGCACTCGTAGCCAAGCCCAACTTTCACAGCTGCTCCATTTTCGAGGAGAATCTCGTTGCCGTGGAACTTGCACGCACAGAGATCACCGTGAGGAAACCCATGTACATCGGTCTCTGTGTGCTCGTCTTATCGAAGTCGCTCGTCTACGACTTCCACTACGAGTACATGCGAGACCGAGTGGGTGATCGTTGCAAGCTCCTGTACACTGACACGGACAGCCTCGTGTACGAGGTAACGGATATAAACATGTACGAGGTCATGAGGCAGGATATCGACCACTTTGATACATCGGACTATGCCGAGACGAATCAGTTCGGCATACCTAGTGCCAATAAGAAAGTGGTCGGCCTCGTGAAGGACGAGTGTTGCGGCCGTGTCATGACGGAGTTTGTGGGCTTGCGCAGCAAAATGTACAGCGTGAAGATCGAGGGCCAAAATGTCATCAAGAAGGCCAAGGGTGTGAAGGCTGCCGTCGTCCGAACGACCATCACGTTCGACGACTACGTGGAGTGCCTACGCCAGAACACCAGGCAGACACGACAGCAGTGCAACATCCGCTCTCGACTTCACGTTGTACGCAGCGAGAAGGAGAGCAAGATAGCGCTGAGCCCACATGACAACAAGCGCTACCTCGTCCCCGGCGAGACGGACACACTGCCCTGGGGGCACTACGCCATATCGGGGGAGGAGCTCCTGATGAATCTTGTCGGGGCGTACGCGGATCCGCCAGCGCGCTCGAACCCGCCGGCCGAGACACGCTCGGACCCGCCGCCCGAAGAAGTGGTGGGGACAACCCTACATAAGGCGGAGCGCCGCGGACCTGGCATCATTGAGTCGTCCGAAGAGCCAGAGAGCAAGAGGTCTCGAAAGGAACATTGAATACCATCTACGAGTTTGATCAGAGGTAAGTGTGTGCGTGTGTGTGTGCCATAGGTGTTTATCTCGATAATGACGAGCCATTTGTTTCAGAAAAATGGACATCACCAAGCTGAACCAGATCGCACATGGAGGCTTTTTGCCCACGAAGAAGTTCTCCGAGTATGCGAAGAATCAGCAATTCCTGGTAACGGCGCTGAGGAAGGTCAGCACCAAGTACGGCAAGAGAGTCGTCGCGGAGCTCAACAACGAGTTCCAGATGTTCCTACCCAGCCGAGTGTCGGATGCACTCAATAGGAATGAAGACTTCTTCGAGAGCCTGCAGGAGTCTATCCAACACTACAAGTTATTTGTTAAATACACCGATCACAATAACATTGAATTTAGTGATTAATATTCAATAAACTGTATTATTTAGTGATTTTCAATAAAAAAAAGTTCAAAATAAACTGTTTTATGTATTGTTTTGTAAATATAAAAAAAAAGAGATAAACGGAGAGGTATACGAGTCGCGCGTGCGCCTCTCACCACTCGTGGTAAGAGACTCATTAGTGACGTTGAACTGGAAGTACCTCACAGGTCAGAGCGAAGGTGGGGGCTCTCACCATCTCTAAAAAAATCTAGGATTAGAAATAACACTATCATATAAGTTTAAAAAAAAATTTTTTATTTCAGTCCTTTTTTTTACATCGATGATTTGTCAGTCCAGCTGTTGTGAGTGCTGTCAAACCCCAGCCACTTGACATAGACTTAATTTCCTCGTCTCTTCAAGACTTTCTCCACGAGGTATACGTTGGGATACGTGGTCTTCGAGAGTTCTTGTTCGTAGAGTCCACCAGCTATGGGTTCGTCTCGATAGTCCTTCAACTTGTATGTCACTGGATTGTTAGGAATCACGTGGCTGACTGTGAATATCTCCGTGGACCAGTTGGGTGTGTATCCTTTATCGAACACTTGCTTGGCGTTGCTCACTCGTACTTTGTCGCCAACCTTGAACTTCTGCTTCTTCTTCGTTGCTTGGACTTGTTCCAGAGTGTGACCAAACACGTCGACGCTCATATTGGAAATGATTAAAATCTTTGTACATGCTCAGTTTATATAGCCTCCCTCGTGCAACTCTTCTATAATAGAACGAATCTCGTTGGTGTGACTGGGATTGCCAGCTGTTGTCTCAGCCATCAATAGGCGAAGTCTATCCACGAGTTCGTTCGGATCATCCCAGTAGACGTAATCCATTCTCGTATCTCTTCTTGCGATTTTGTAAAAGAGGGGCAATGAATTCACTGTATTTCTTACTATTGTGCACGCGAATAGATTCATTGGGGTTGAATTTCTTTTTGTGTACGCTAGACGTTTCAAGAATCTCTCGATAATGCTTTAAGTCATCGCCAGTAATCAACTGTCTATTGGGATGCTTTGATATAAGTAAGTCCAATAATCCTTGAGTTTTTGTATAATTTTTATTATTCACTTTGACATGCAGATCATCGAATAGTATCGGACAATTCCTAATCACCCCTTTCTCCTTGCGCACTCCATAAATTTTATCCAAATGCTTGCTATATCTTGAATCAAGCATGAATTTATTTTGACGATCTTCTTTATTTTTTGAATGATCAACTGCTTCATCTTCTTCTTCAGCTATTTCAAAAGATGTGTCGGCTTCCTTATAAATCTGTGTCGCATCATTGTCAACTTTATAGGTATCGTTGAGGCTGCCAGTCGATAAAACGCTCTTATCGTCATCCTCGATTGGTTCATCACGATCGAGTTCAGGCTTCATACGCTTGATTTCATGCTTGATATCGTTGCTGCTGCTCTCCGTAACGTGGATGAGTTTCTCTAGTGGATTGACGATGGGCTTGAAGGTTTCATCCAGAGTTCTCGCAGTATTCTCTTTACCATACTTCAGTAGTCTATGTTTTCGTCTGATCGTGTCTCTCGTTCTCGCAATTTGACGAAGAGCATTTTTTTCTCGTCGAAACTCTACTGACATGTTGATGGTTCAACAGTTCACACTCAACTGCTGTCTACTCCATTGAGAGGTCTTGTATTTATAGCAAAGCAGTCGAAGCCCTTTCTGTACCGTCCGGCATTGAGTGGTCTGTCTTTATCTATCACGAGAAATCCATACTTGTCATCTGTCCACCATTTGGAGCACAGTTCTTTGAATTGCGCATATGTCATATCGGTATTCACATGATCGTTGTAGATGTGTCTCAAATTCACATCGTCTTGTCTGAATTCTGCCAACAAATTGATGTTGTGTCTCACGAGATGTTTGGGAATATGCGCGTAAGACTGACAGAGATAGAAACAATCGACTTGCTTGTGTCTACCCATGCAGAACAACGCTCTCACGTTGTCCTGCTTCTCGCATGCTATGTCATCGAATACGATGATGGAGTTGGGTAATGCGTTGTCGGGAGAGATCACTTCATCATGCTCTTTGAAAGCAAAATACTGCACTTCATCTATGGATTCCAAGAGTTCTCTGAGCAAACGATATTTTGGCTGATCGAGTGATTTGGAATAGATGTAGATGTTTTCGAATCTCAGTCCGTTGGGATGTGTGATGAGTGACAGTAGACTGTTAGTTTTGCCGCCGTTGGATGGTCCACAGAATACAGATCGTACGTTACTCGGAAGTAATTCACCATGTCGCTTCTTAGGTCCAACATCCTGCTGCGCTATACCCTCAAAATTCAATACCGGTAGCTTGACAGTTGGTTTCTTGAAATCCATGTTTGCAGCGCACTGTCTCGATCACGACTGAGCCTCAGCCTATAAATAGACCGCTTTTATAGTCGCGTCCTCAGTCGTGAGTCAACATCTGAAGCGTAATGATCGTACAGAAGCGACGGCGACAACGAGGACGTGGCTTACTGAACAATCTCATCAACAATCCAGTACTGTGGACCCGGCACCAAATTGAAAAAACGCCTTGCCCGAGATGATCCGGGTATCAATCCTCTGGACGCAGCGTGCAAGGAGCACGATATTGCCTATTCGCAGAATCGTGAGAACGTTGAGGCTAGGAACGCAGCAGACAGAGTTCTAGCTGACAAAGCCTGGCGAAGAGTTTTAATCAAAGACTCGGGTCTTGCTGAGAAGGCAGCTGCCTACACTATAACCAACGCTATGAAGCTGAAGTCCAAACTCGGTATGGGGTTCAAGCGCAAAAAGAAGAACCCATCTGTCTCGTTGAACAAGGTGATCAAATCTGTGTCAACCGTACCAACTAGTAGTGCACGCAAAGCCTTGGCCGAGAGTCAACGCCACAACCAGACGATGGAGGCCATCGCTCTTGGTAAAGGTCTCTACTTGAAACCATACAAAACCGGACTTGGCCTTCACATGGCGACGAAAAAAAAATCCTTGAAGTGAGATTGCCGCAAGGAGCACTCTCCAACATCGACTTGATGAAATTCGCCAAACTGCTGAAGATTCCTCACTTCCGCGGATTGTACACGCGTGACTCGTTGCCTGATGGTCCGCAGTATCGCGAGTCAGCGATCGTTAACCTGGACAACGCGAGTGGACCTGGAACGCACTGGGTGGCCTATCGCAAACGTGGCAACCATGTCGTCTACTTCGACAGTTTCGGTGATCTACAACCACCTCGGGACTTAATGCTGTATCTCGGCGTCGATGAGATCCATTACAATCACGAGAGGTATTAGAACTTTGACACCTTTGACTGCGGTCACCTCTGTCTGAAGTTTTTGTGCAACGAGCTAGATAGGGGTAAGCTTATATAAAGACCAGCGAGAGTAGATTCACCTCATTATGAGTTCATCCATGGAGCAGTCATGACTGACTCTGACTCTGTCAGGCTACTCCTCCGTACTCGAAGCTGAGTATTTTCCGCCTATCGAGCTCTCACCGAACGAGACGTACGTTTTCGGTTTAGTTGAACTTCTCACCTTCAATACCATACCGAACATCGATACAGGTGAGAACAAGTTCTACGTGGGCGAAGAGGAAGTTACTGTAGCGACGGGTAGCTACGAGATCGAAGACATAGAGAAAGCTCTTCACGAGTTACTAGCTCCAAAAGGTATATCGATCAGTCTCAAACCAAATAACAATACGTTACGCAGTATCGTGAAGTGCAGTCACGCCATTGATTTCCGTCCAGCTGACTCCATAGCTTCGCTACTGGGCTTCAAAGGGCGCATCCTCTAGGCAAACGTTACTCACAGCTCTGATCTACCTGTGCGTATCCTCAAGGTCAACGGCATACGCGTCGAGTGCAACATCACATTGGGTGCCTATATAAATAGTCAAAGAGTCCACACGATACACGAGTTCTTCCCAGCAGTACCACCAGGATACAAGATCATCGAAGTTCCATCGCAGGTAATCTACCTTCCAATCGCTGTCAAGAGCATAGATCACTTGCAAGTGCGCATAGTCGACCAGGACGGTAATTTGGTGAATTTTCGAGAGGAAGTCATAACTATCAGATTGCATGTGAAGCAAGTCTGAGGATGGGTATCGTGTACAATCACAGTAGCAGCTATATAAGGAGCTCGAAACCTCGACCAACTATCAGACGTCGACGAGCAGTCAAAGCGCTAACACGGCGAAACATTCAATTTCTGAAAAGTCTAGGCTTGCGAGTCGTTGGTGGAAAAGATTGAAGTGTGTATTCATCTGTAACATCAAGATCTCTGTCTTCTGCCAGCACGCAGTTCATTGCACGTGTGCGGTCGAATCGTCAAAGCTGATAATAGTGTGGTAGAGAATACCAGCTTAGTCAATAACGCCATCTGTCATCTATTCGAGGAAGTTCGATATGAGATAAAAGCTATCGAGATAGACAAGTGCAAGAATGTTGGCTTGACTACCCTAATAAAGGGTTGGATATCCATCAATTCCAATCAGAGTTTGGAAAACGCGGGATGGCTCGACGTCGAGGAGGCAGTGTTGAGTTTGAGCAACAACGAAGGCTACTTTGACGATTTTTAAATACGACTTTACAAGGCATAATGCACGTGAAAAAATCTGAAATTAAATCAGAATTACTTATTTTTTATTGCATTTGCATATGAGTCATTCTATGAGAAGTAAGACACTTCGCGGTCGAAAAATTGGGCTCTTGCAATTTTGGCCGACACGATACGACGTTCTCGGAGTCACCGCCACGATAGAACGTTCTGGAAGTCGCCGACACGATACGAGCTTATTCCACTCAGCCATCGAAATATAGCGCACAAAATGAATAATGATAAAGTATTTGATTGTACTCAAAATTTTGTGCACAGTGGATGAAACTAATTTTGTTTATTACAAAATTGTATTCACTCTCACTAAAATACGCTATTTATTGTACACAAAAATAGTTTATTATGCACACTGCACTTATTTATTGTGTACAAAATATCGTTAATTGTGCACACCGAATTTGGGTGCCAGTCGACTCTCGCCTTTACAAATCATCGCAATATGCAAGTAATAGTAATGTAAACGTGAATGAAACCAATATTTTATGAAACTTATGTATTTTTATGTCATATACGTTTAATCTCAATTGAATAATAGATGTATGCATTTACTTTGTAGTACATTACGATACGTGCGACCTAATTGGCACTTTATTACACAACGCGCCCTGTTGAGAATAATGACGTCATTGACTGACGTCATTAAATTTGTTGCTACAAATTGGAACCTTTTATGACGTCATTATTTTCAACAGGTTATACTTCTAAATACTTATACTCTTAACTACTTCAAAATTGATAAAATGGTTGCCTATAAGGTGCGCTACCATTTGGATGGTAATACAGAAAATGGGGACTAACGCCAAAGAAATATTGTTTTTTAATTATTTTTTGTTTAGTAAAATTATTAAAAATTATTAATTTCTTGGACATTAGCCCCATTTTCCGTACTACCATCCAAATGGTAGCGCACCTTATAGGCAACCATTTTATCAATTTTGAAGTATTTAGAAGTACAACCTGTTGAAAATAATGAAGTCATAAAATGACGTCATAAAAGGTTCCAATTTGTAACAACAAATGACGTCATCTAATAACGTAATTTATCGTCATTTAATGACGTCAGTCAATGACCTCATAAAATAACGTCATTATTTTCAACAGGGCGTAGTAAGCATTCTCGCTACGCTCGGACGATATCGCAGCGCCGTTTAATAAAATGCTCACTTAGGTTGCAAGTAACGTATACTTATTTATAGCATCTGCTTTCTTCAAGTCCGCCATGTAACGCCTATCCGGGACATAAGTAGTCCTGTACTGTACCGATAAAGCACGGTGCAATAAAAAACTACTTAGGTCGCGGATAGGCGTGCCACAAACGAGGACTTAGGCCACGCAGTGCTATAGAAATGTTTTCCAACTTGTAGTGTCGGGCAGTGAAGTCAACGGGATAAAAACTTTTAAAACACCTTTATGCAACTAGATTTATTTGTCTTCTCTATGATATGTCATATTATTAAAACCGTATAGTAAGCGTTAACTCCGACAATTGTTACGTTTATTCATTCATTGTTAAGTCAACAGTCATACAATGCGGGGATAAGTAAAAGACGGCGCCAGTCGGCATATCATATTTCACTTATCAACGCATTTATAGACGTAATAACCCTTTTCAGGGCGAGGGTAAAAATTTTGAAAAATAAAAATTAGAAACGGTAAAGATTAGAAATTCAAAATTTATAAACTAAGATTTTAAAATGAATAAATTTATAAAACAAAAATTTCGAATTGAAATATTGCGAAAGGTGATACTTAATTGTAGTTAAAATATTGCAAAAGCGAAATTTTTAGGAATTTCCAAATTTTGGTTTTCAAAATTATAACTTTCCAATATTCTGGGACTTAAAATTTTACCTTTCGTTATAATTCAATTCGTAATTTTTGCCTTTCAAATATTTATTTTTCAAAATTTTTATCCTCACCCCCCTTTTCTCGCGCGTTGCTAACATCGTAAAGACGGTGCCGGTCGGCACTCACCTTCACAAATGAGTGCAATAATATGCGAATAATATAATCGTGAATTTGTCAATAAAAGATATAAAACGTTAGTTATGTTGGTACAGACATAGAATATGTCAACATGAGCTTAAAAATGTTCTTCATGAAATGGTCAATATTTTATGTATAGAAATGAACAATTCTAATCATCTATCAATACTTTTCTTTGACTACAATAATTGCGAATAACTTAAAATAAATTAATGAAATTTGGATGGTTAGTTTTTTGTGCAAAATATAATTACAAAATTTTATAAAACCAACGTGCATTCAACTACAAAAATGCCGTTTTGTTCACTTAGCCGCCACTACTTATTATGCAGTTACTAGCTTTATTTTGCTAGATATATAGTACATGTGCAACGATTATTTTTGTTTTAATGAATTTTCAATAATTTATTCCAAGGCAATACATAGTATGACCTTTTGAAAAGCTAAAAACAGCTTAATTTTGTAACTCGTACATTGCGAGATTAGTTCATGTGTAAATTATTGCACGAATTTTCGCGAAAACCGTACATGCTGATCATGCGCCGTGTAATTTTTGAGAATTTTTTCAAATAATCAGGTTTACAGTTAATTTTTTTAACCCTCATTAAATTTAAGATATTATAATTAGATATTCAGGCGTTGAATTCTCATGCATTTACTCGCGAAGTATATAAATATAATCCTTGCAATAATCAAAAATGAAGTAGTTTAAATTTCTGTTTACGATTAAATATTATAAAATAGTATTAATCTTAATAATGTAGAGTAAAATTTAAAATGTGAAAAAAAATTGTTATGGCCGAAGACACGTTAAAGTTCGAGTTCTTTATAAAATTGAATTGTTCAATAAAAGAAAACGATTCAAATAAAAACAGTATTTTTCTATATTGGTTAACGTAATATTCAAAATTTCAAAATAGTCATGTACCTTGATATTATTAAAATCAAAAAAGATTACATAAGCATACCTGTTTTTTGAGTATCTCTATATACAATATATACATAAAAAAATAGATAAATATTAAGCAATTGATCAACAGGCTAACAAATGAATAAATTCTATGAAGCAAGTTCAAACTGGTCGCATTTAAAGCGGTACTTACCTCAATAAAAGAGAGGTAGCTCTGTAAAATAAACACAGTCATAAAGTATAAAAAGAAATTGCAAAAATATTGATTTATTTTTTGATAAAATGCATTAGTATGCATTTCGCATCATTTTTATCGTCTTGAGTGGTAGAATTCAAGTTTTTATCGAGAGGTCAGTGGTGAAAAAAAAATAACTACGCCGGCCAGTAAAAGTACTAAAATGTATATGGATGTGAGCATTGTATGAGCTGAAGAAGACCCGGTTTATGCGCACTAAACTCGGTCGATGCGCTTTCATAATCCAGAAACCTAACCTGATAAACGCTAATTTAATTAAATAATTTTGTTTATATCCGCGTGTTTGGTTAAAAAATATTTTTAAAAAGTGACTGAAATATAATATTTTAAATTTATAAAGAAAGGTATTTCTATTTCTGAGTAAAAAAAATAATAGCCACTTGATTGGGACGAGAAAAATGATTCGATAACCCTAACAGCTCAACAATATTTTAAAACTATTTTTAAAATATTTTACATCACAAATGAAATGTTTCTGCAATCATTTCAAGCATATTTCTAAAATATTGTTACAATTTTATTTGTCCTTAGGTAAAAATATTGCAAAAAAATATTTTAATATCGTTTTAAAACATTTTTAAAACATTTCTAACATATTTCAAAATATTTTTTAATATTTTTAATGATCACAAAAATATTTCGTTGATAAATTGCTGCCAAACCTCAAAAAAACATTTGGAAATATTTACAAAATCTATTAAAATGTTTCGAAATATTTATAAAATATCGTATAATTATTTTTAGTTCCTTAAGTAACGAAGAAATATTCATAAATTATTCTAAAAATATCGATATACAATATATTAATAAAATATTTCAAAATATTTATAGAAAATATTTTTAAAATATGTACAGAAAAAATTTATCGGTTAATAATTTAAATATCGGTTTAAGATTTTAAGGAATATTTAAAAAAAGTTGCAATATGCGAGGCTGAGTAATTAACATTTTTATTAACATAAAAAGACTATAAAATATTTCCTAATATTTTATCGATATATTTCGTTCTAACTTAATCAAAATATATATCTACAAAATATTTCTAATATATTTAAAGATTAATTAAGGAAATGTATTGTGAGAGGAAAACCTTGTGTTATTATTATATTTGTACGAAACATTATGGAATATAATAAAAAAATATAATTTTTTAAAGTTGTATAGTATATTTTGAAATAATTGCGCAGAGTAAGCGATTCCCGCATGCTTCGCTCGGGTGACAAAACACCCGTGCGAGGATCGCTTACTTCGTGCACATGTATTGAACTGTATTTTTTGACAAGTGCACCATGGTGCGCTAAAAACGTGGTTTTCATGGGACTCGTTTTTTGTATAGCATATGCGAAACAACACTTTCATACATAGCAATGGGATGTATCGTGCCATATTATTTGTTTTGCGCACTAGTCAATCTTGTGTTTCGTGCACAGAATACGAGCCCGAAAAACCGAGTTTCGCGCAAGGAGT
This sequence comes from Nasonia oneida, assembly GCA_037356405.1. NCBI lineage: Eukaryota > Metazoa > Arthropoda > Insecta > Hymenoptera > Pteromalidae > Nasonia > Nasonia oneida. Next base: position 36,054 of record JAZHPH010000455.1, on the reverse strand, counting down.
GTTATAACAAAATATTTTGTAATATTTGATGCTATATTTGTTAAGCTCTGTCAATTTGAGAAACTTTGTTTTACCGTCCCATTGCCCTAAATTTTTATGTACAAACTTAAAATAAACGATATTTTTCCAAAATAAACGATAATACGAATTCTCCGCGGTAAAAGTATAGGTAGTTATATTCTCTTTAAGGTACGTATGATCAGGCAATTTCCTTATATTAACTTTCTCAATAACTTTATTAGAAAAAATAAAAAAATCTCTATAAAAAAAGGCGTTAACAAAATGTAAAAAACGGACTATTTTTCCATTATGCTACAGTGAAAACAATGAAAATAAGACTTAGTGGATTAAAATCCACTGATAAGTAGAAGTTGAAATATAGGCAGCTGTGAACGAACACACACACACACATTGTCACGCACATAGATCTGTCCGTACGGATATTTTACAAAACCATAACATTTCTACTTAAAATGCATCAAAACACACTTCCTAAATGTTTTTACACAAACTCTAAAAATTACTATTACAAGGCTTACTTAAGTAGTAATCAAAATAAAAAAAACTTGCATTACCTGAATGTAGTCTCTTATTTATCTCGACTTAAATAAAAGAAAAATTATTTATAAAATATTTATAAAATATTTTGAAATATTTTTAAGAAAATGTATTATAATCTTGTAATTTTACATTTCTAAAAATTGTTTTATGAATATTGTAAAATAATACTGACAATGAGTAACATGACTTGGAAAGATTATAAAAACGTATCAAAATATTTTATCAATATATGTTGCCTCTACCAAATAAAAAAAGTATCTGCGTAATATTTATAAAATATGTTAAAATCTTGAAAAGAAAATGTATCCTAATCTCGTAATTTAATATTTATTCAAAATATTTTACTACTTTTTCAAAATATATCTAAAAATCATAATTTTAAAATGTTTTTAACAGTTTTTATAATATTTTATTCCTACATTTTTTTATCCTCCGATGCGGCGGAGGACTCCTCTACGCCCGCGAAACACCTCCCTTGCATGCAGCTGTCTCAGCTGCTTTTGTTTTGCTGGGTCTACGCGTGCTCGGCTGCTCAACTGCGTTAGATACTAATAAATAATGCCCGCGGAGGCGGCGGTATACGCTGGAAGGAACAGGAATCGAAAGTAAACGAGCAAGGTTTAGAAATGACGAAAAAGCATGTAAAAAGAATCTGCGCAAGTTTTAATGTATGCTGACGATATAAAGATTTTTATGCAGGTCTCCTCTGTTGAGGATGCCGCTAGACTTCAGAGGGACCTAGATTCTCTCTCTGCGTGGTCGATCGACAACGGCTTATCTCTTAATGTTAGTAAGTGCTCTGTAATCTCGTTCTGCCAAAGCAGATCCCCGCTGTTGTTCGACTACAGCATTGACGGTGTCGTTCTGCCCAGAGTGGAGTCGATCAAGGACTTAGGTGTAATGTTTGACTCGGCATTGACGTTCTTCCAGCAGATCGATGCCGTGGTCTCCAGATCTTTCCGCATGCTTGGTTTTATCAAACGATCAACCGTTGATTTCTCGGACTCCTCCGCAATTATTTACCTTTTCAGATCTCTAGTTCTACCTCATTTTTTGTACTGTCCTCAGATCTGGCGTCCTCATTGCCAGTATCTAATTAACAAACTAAAATCTATCCGTCATTCCTTCCTTAGATACATAGCTTATAAACTTGGTAAACCTCTACATAAATTCTGTCACGATTACTCAACAATTGCGGAGGAGTGCGACAATCCAACGGTTGACTCTACCCTTTATCAGTTCGACTGTGTGATGACGTATACGATCGCTCGAGGGCTCACTGACTGTGAGAACTTGCGTGGTGTTTTTGTTAGTAGGACGGCCGCTTATCCAATTAGAAATTTTAGAGACCTGAATGAAAGCACCTTTACCTCGAATCTGGGCTTTTATAGCTCTATTATTCGTATGAAGCGTCAATGGAACTCACTGCCGCAAAGTGTTCAATGTAGTGAATCTGTTATATTATTTAAATCATCAGTTCGGTCTTTATCCTTAGCTTATTAACTATGTGATTTCACTTTCTGTATTCTGTGGAGCTAGACTAGCTCACCCAATTTATTCCTTGTACATCTGTCTAACTCATCGCTTTGTATTATTATCATTTTATTTTTTTTTTCTTTTGTAAAGGGCGTTTCGCCCGTTGAACAATAAATAAATAAATAAATAAATAAATAAATAAATAAAGAAATAAATAAATAAATAAACAAATAAATAAATAAATAAAATAATAAGACTCAGTTATATTTCACTAGCGCGTCAAAACCGTGAGTTTACAAATATAAAAATAATAATAATACGCGAGTCGCCAACAACTTTGCGACTCGCCGCGACGCTGGAATGGAAAACGCTCGCACGCGTATATTGCCGTGAAGGTCGCGCGCGCCAGATTACCCTCGCGCAGGTGATATACTCTCATGCACACAATTACATTCACTGCGCGTCACACAAACCTAATAAATTCTCTTTTTTTCAAATTTATTTATAATAATTTAAATAGTTGTTGCGTCAAGGGTTTCAAAGAAATAAAAATATGAATATTTTCAGATATATTATTTAGATAGAATTTACGCTTTTTAACTACATTATTATTCACTTAACTATTTTTCTTTGCAACTACGCGAAAAAAAAAAATTCCAATGAATAGTAGGTTTGCTAATTTTTGCCCACCCTGAAAAATGCGATATTAGGCTTAGATGCATCTATGGCTAGCCAAGTAAAATCTAAACATAATATCTTTTTTGAAATCTGTAGATCACGTAACATAACTGCTTCAGGGTGTTTGTTATTTGAAACGTCAGAATCCTACTTAAAGGAAAACAGTGATAATGCAATATTTCAAATAAAAGTTACCACCCCAATTGCAATTCCGTTTCAGCTCATTGTATGTGCAAATCTGCACTCTGAAGTTCCCTTGGTCGACGAGATCTGACTAAAATCCTACGTTCAGCCTTTGCGATATTCGTTGATATATTCGTAATTTTTTTTCCATTCCATCTATAAAAATTACGTTACGTAAAACATATTGCTAAGGTCCCTCTCTAAGAACCTGCTATAATTGTATAATGTATGCGTATGTGCGTGTGTGTGTGTGGGTAAAACCGTATCCAGTTTTGCGCAAGTTTTTTACAATTAGTAACTGACTTAGTATGATACATTCTGCATAATAAAAGCAGTAAACAAAAATTTGTTTAAGGTTTAAGGCATACATTTATTTCGTCCAAGCAAACTATCTATCTGATCAAAGATTGATACAAATCTCCTTGTTTACTTGTTTATATTGATTATGTATGGAATAAATATAGGTTACTTTGTATAAGTTATCAGTATCACTAAAAATCAATGTATTAAAAATGTACATAATGTATGTATTATTCCCGGTAAAAAAATTAACAAAATATATACAATATCCGTTCAGCCAGTGATGTTCTGCATATAAGCGTTAAATATAATAAAACGTGGAGAATCAGTTATCTATGCTATAAAAAAAGTGTAATTGATATTTATTATCATTTCGAAATTTCAAAGATCGTCAGCTAACTAAAGGAAAATCCCATAATAAAAACGCTATTTCCGGCCAGCTATTATAGAAATATAGAGAATTCTATGCACAGAACTTGGCGTTTGTAAATGACTTATGATCTTTTTTTTACCACGGATGATTCTATTTTTTATTTGATATTTACTTTACTACGTGTCTGAGTAATTTCTGACGTTATTAGAAAAAACGAACATTTCAAAATTCTAGACGTTTACTTTAAAATAAAAAAGCAATAAATCAAGTTCGAATATATCTATAAGCTATTGGACTTCCTTGGCGCAATTATTAGAATATTCTTTACGTTCAATTTTTTTTCAAAAAATTTGTGCGAGTGTATTTTTGATTTTTGATAGATATAGAATTTTAATCCTTTTTTAATATCTTTTTCATTCCTCCAAATTTTAATCTCATTACACGTCTCTATAAAAATCGAAAACTAGACATACTATAAAAATCGAGAATGTTAAAATTATAAGCTTTTACACATTTACGGTGCTATACTGAAAATGGTACTCGCCCATAATCTTATTAAAAAAAAATCTCTGCGAGTTTATTTTTGCTCGATTAACAATATACCGCCGACAAAAAGGTTAATCTCTTTTCGCATCCCTCTAAAAATCGAATAAGATCTTTCATAGGACATTATAAGTTTTCGTTGCCCTCGATCTTAATAAAAATAGACTACCAATATTCCGCCAAAAAATACTGTTTATCGCTTTCCCCGCCATGTTAAAAATCAACGATCTGTATCTTACATATTAAAAAATTATCAATTGTTATTTAGATATTGTTCTAGGGTTATGTTCTTTAAAAATTGTCGTCATTACAAAAACGTTAGAAATTCTAGAACGTTATTGTTACGTGACAACTTTCTGAATCCACATTTGAAATAATAATTTCAAGTGTGGCTTCAAGAAAGTTCCACACGTATAAAGGTACAGCGAGACTCAAGGCCACAAAAGTATCGAGTGGCCAAGAATCTCGCTGATCCAAACAACTTCCCCGCCGACTAAAGGCGCACGTGCGGAGCTACGTAGCAGTTTCGGCGCGCGACTAGTTACCAGGCCCCGTAAGGCCTAATGAGTGCAACAAGAGTCGACATTGTAACGCGGCTGAGGGGAAGTAAGCTGGCGGCGGTGTGGAAGGTCCGGAACCACTTCCGAGCGCCCTCAAGCCACGCTGCTCTCTCACTCCGTGATCGAGCACAGAAGCCGGCGAAACGATAGATTTCAAAGTTACCTTCAGATTTTATTCAGAAATTTAGATTCGTTTAAGTTAGATTCAATAGCGCTTATTTCCAAGATTCAATCTAAGAAATTCACTTACATGTGTACAAAACTTCTTTGGAAGAAAATACATAATCAGTTGGTCCATACTCTTTTGTTATTTAAAATACTTCCAAACCACTCACTCCAAGTTTCCAAAATAAGAAAAGAGGAAAATATATGAAGGAAGAGTAAGCCATTTAGGAACGTATTCAACTAATAAACGCAAGGTAAGCTTTTCAATTATTAATTTGGAGTACCACGAAAAGGAAAGGAAAACGTTTGCAGGCAGGTACACGAATCCTTACCAGACTCCCCCTGGACATCTGTAGAGTATGTTAGGTAGGCAAACTTGCATAAAAGGAAAGATAAAACAACAAATTTTATCAGCAACAAAATTGGAGGTCCCACCGAGATTTTGCCTATGTTAATAAAATTTGATTTTCCTTTCTTTTGGACCACAATGTTATAATATTGAAGTGTATACAATGTCCGCGTTCCTATAAGAAAAATTAAAAATTAAAATATCGTACAAATTAAAACGGAAAAGTGAACGCGAAGTAAACAAGTGAAAAAGAATTTAAGAGTAAAATCACGCGTGATACTTGAAAGAAAGACGGGTGTCAAATTTCGAACTGCACGCATAGTCAAGTCGAAGCGTCGCTTGGAGAGCTTGGCGTCGTGCTGTGACGTCAAGAGCCTTTGAGCGGTCCATACATGTGATGATTGTTTTTTTTTTAAAGGGAGTAAAAATTGTGAACCGTAAATTTATACATTAAAGTGAAGGGACTTGCTCAAACTTCGTTGTTAGTTTATAAAAATAGAAAAAAATTATAAATAAATAATTGAGAAACTTTTATTCAATTTAAAGGCGCATTTAAAATTGTCGGTCTATTAAAAGTAGTAGTGAAAGTAAAATATAGAATTCATTTTAATTGAGCCAATGTACCTCAGGCGTCGCGACTTTTTTAAGAAGCGTGTCAGCTAGAAGCTTATACGTCGGCACATCGGAGAATGGCAAGAGAGAAAGAGAGCGATTTGAATTCTCAAAACCAGCTACACCACGCGCCGCGACTTTTTAGAGAGGCGTGTCAGCTAGAAGCTTATACGTCGGTACATAGGAGAATAGCGAGAAAGAGAGAGAGAGAGAGATAGAGGGCGCGAATTTGGCCGCTGCAAAACTTAAATTTTCTAAACGAGCTACCCCACGCGCCGCGAATTTAAAAAAAGCGTATTAGCTAGAAGCTTATACGTCGGCACATCGGAGGATGGCAAAAGAAAGCGATTTTCGTCGCTCCAAAACTTAAATTCTTAAAACCAGCTACCCCACGCGCCGCGACATTTTAGAAAAGCGTGTTAGCTAGAAGCTTATACGTCGGCACATAGGAGAATAGCGAGATAGAGAGAGAGAGAGAGAGAGAGAGAGAGAGAGCGATATTTGCTGCTCCAAAACTTGAATTTTCACTATAAAACTGAATCGTTACATAGATGCTGTTAATGTTATTCTGTTATTAACTATGCTGTTATAAAATATGTTGTTCAGTATTAACCTACTGTCTGACTCAGACGACGCTGCTACTATCAAGCGTCTGTCCGAAGAGTTATCTCTTCAGATCATCCGGCATGGTCCCACGCATCATCATACCTCATCGTTTCACACATGGATTGACCTTATCATGATCGACGAAAACGACACGATCCTGGACTCTAGGAATGAGTGGCTGCCTAGTTTTGGCAAGCATTATGTCATCGATGTCTCGCTAGACATCTACGCTCCGACTCCCGTGAGTGACACTTTCTCTTACCGTGATTACAAAGGGCTAAAGATTCTTATATTTTATTTTTACGACGTCGAATATGAAATACTCAAACAAATTTACAAAAAAGGATTAAAATCTCTAAAAAAAATGAACTTTTGAAAAAATAAAAGGTTAGGCGAGTTTGATATATTCCGCAACGAAATTACAGATAGAAAAGAACTGAGATCAATCAAACAAAGTCAAGTTACTATTTAACTTGCCATGCCCGTTTCATTGTACTTACGGTGTTTGTATGACGTTCTAATACATAAAAAGTAAATTTCAGTTGTCCACCAATAAACAAAGTGAAAGGGGCATGGCAAGTTAAATAGTAATTATCTTGAGAGTTGCTCCTCGCTTCATTACGATTAAATATGATAAAGTTGACTTTGTTTGATTGATCTCAGTTCTTTTCTATCTGTAATTTCGTTGCATAGGAAATTTAGTGTATTTGGAGCTATTAAAATTGTATGCAATATTTGTACGAAATACTCAACTAAATTATACCCATAATTTTCTAATAAATAATAAAAGATGCATACTACATGCTGTAATAAAAGCAATAAATGTTGTAACACAATACGCATATACTTACTGCTTAGACAAGTCAGAGTATGTAGGAGCTGTACTACGATTACCAGCCAAACTGCAAGCTCTCATCAAATCTTGGTAAAATTTCCTTCGAATAGCATAACCAGGACGACGTTCACATATGTCATCATTGTGACCCTTTGAAAAAAAAGATTTTCTTCCAGCGTGCATAATCGCTCTACCAGGACACTTGTGCTTCTCATAATTCAAGCACTTGTAATACCTATATTGAATAACAAAATAAAAACATCAATGTTGTTGGAATTATGCAACCGTATATAGCCAAACAAAAAGACTACACTGGTAGAAATTTTACTATACGTGAACTTGTAAATTACTGCAATTAATACTTTTCTAACAGGACAGGCGCTCAGTGGTTTTCTATGCTTAGAGGTGTAAACTTTTGCTCGAAGATGATGTACAGGTGCCCGACAGAACAAATAAGTATAGATAATGCGCTTCAGGCCGTTCGACGTGCATTTCGAAGTTATACTTAAATATGTTGAGCGCGTTATCCGCAACTCTCGTAGACGATATCCAGGTGTCTGAGAAACGCAGTTGGCCTTAATATAATTGCAATATGTACATAAACGACATAAATGTATGTTCATGAACGAGAAAAGTATCTACATAAACGACGAGAACTTGCAACTCACGTAAAAAGCCACGAAGCGTGATACGTGGAGTTTTTTTTTCGCTAGACTCCCGGACACCGTTAGATCGTCTACAAGAGTTCCATAAATACCATGCTCATCATCTTTGAGCAGGACTTACAACTCATGCAGACAAGCTAAATTGACTTAAACCAGTCCAGGATTAAAGTTTTTTTGACAGGCATTGTAGGCAGATCGGTACAAATCTTGGACGATCCTAGGCTGTTTATCACCTTAATCTCCACTATGGTATTCAAAGCGTTAAAATAGGTGCAAATATACTTACACTGTGCCGTTCCTTTTATTTTCAGTATGCTTATGATACACATAACCATGAAGGAATAATCCTTTTCCTTCACCATGAACTTCATCGTCAGAACTTTCACTGGATGCGTCAATTATTTTGACAACAAGTTTTCAAATAAAAGAAATTTAACACGCTAACGAAGAACGTAATATCACTACGCGCGATTTCTCTTCAACCCCAATGTAGACGTCGCAAGGGGGCGGAGCTACCAGCTTTCCAGAAAATCCCAAATACTAAGCGGTGGCGCGCACAAAAAAAAACTGCAAGACAACCAGCTAATTCTCGCATTCTCATGGTGATATAGAGTTGCAAGAATCGCTCTCTCTCTCTCTCTCGCCTCGCTACGAGTAGCTGGTTTTAAAAATTCAAGTTTTTGAGCGGCAAATATCTCTCTTGCCTCCCTCCGTTTTGCCCACGTATAAGCATGTTGCTGAAACGCTGTATTAAAGAGTCGCGGCGCGTAGGGTAGCTGGTTTTGAAAATTTAGGTTTTGGTGCGGCCTAAATTGCTCTCTCTCTCTCTCTCTCTCTCTCTTGCCATTCTCCGATGTGCTGACGTATAAGCTTAAGGCGTCGACGCCGTGCGCAAATGCGCGATTAGGTGATCGCGACAACAGTAGCGCGGCGTACAGCTCCCCTCTCCGCTCCAACACGAAGCAGGAACAGCGGGAGAGCAACTTGCCGAGCTGCAATACCTCTGCCGAGCGGGTCACTGACACCCAGGCGCCTGCCTCGCTGGGACAGCAGGAGAATAGCCAACAGAGCCTGAACGCACCTGTCTGGCGGGTCACCGACTCACAGGCGCCCGCTTCGCTCACTTCAGCGTCGGCTTACGACCCATCTGCACAGGACACTGCGAATATACAGAAGATTCGAGTGAAGGATGCGCCACTGGGAGACACCAGCCTTCTAGGTGTCTCTAATATTTTAATCCCTGTGAGTACGATGGAGCTTTTCTTCCAGTGGTTTGACATGCTCCAGGATCAGCTTGATGGGCTAAAGGCTCTCGTGAGCAGGGGTTCGGTGCCACGTGGCGTATCCTCCGCCCTGGCAGACGGGGGGCGCCACAGTCGGCACGGAGGAATTGAATACCCTTATCTCTGCTCTCGAGACCCAGCTAGCAGATAACATCAGTGCGTCTAATAAATTGCTCGACGCCAACAGGCTGCTCCTGGACGAAAATAGTACTCTTAGGAACGAATTGCAACAAACGCAATAATTACTCAAAAAGTTTCATCGTGCTTGCCAGGACTTTGACACGAACTCGATGCCGGTTTCAGACTGCGGTCCGATGCTAGCCTCGTGTCCTAATATTATTACCGAGCGTGAAGCCACCAAGGTAGCGGGAGCGCGAAAATGCTCCTCTCCTCGGATGGCACGTGCTAGCGACGGCGCGGGGTCGGGGAGTGGCGGTGCTGAGGGGTGCGAGGTCATAATTAATGGACTGATACAAGATGGTAATAATTTCAACGAGAAAATCTCGGACGTAGCTGCCTTCGCACTGCTCAGCACCGTCCTTCCCGCCCTGCAGAAGAGCGATATCGCCAGTACTCGTATACTGCGCGTGCGTAGACCAGATAGGGCTCGGAGAAATAGCACGATCCCAACAGGATCGGCGATGCCTCGAGGTGTGCTGCCATCACTCGTGGTCGAGCTTGCGAGCCCGGGCTTGGTCAGGGAAATTATGCTAGCGAAAAGCGCACTTGCTAACAATTACCTGACCACAAACGACATCAAGCCCGGTGTTCTAGACCAGGAAGCTGCTGTCTGCTTGACCGGACATAAAGTTTTTATAAATGAAATGTTGTCCCAGGAAAAATTCTTGTTGCTCAAAGAATGAGGCCTATTGCACAGGGACTGGGCTTCAAATATGTCTGGCATGCGGGTGGCAAGTTCCGGCCAGGTGTAGGGGGGGCGGGAGCGCGCGCACGTGTTTGCATCTGCTGCCGATTTGCAGGCCATTCTCACGGCGTGCCAGGCCTGCTCGAAACAACTTCGACGACCAAACACACGCATGACTCTCACTGATAAGAACGAAAACACTGACACTGCTTCAAGCAACGGACATGAGTCGGACCTGGCAAGCAAATCGGATGCACCTTTGCCAGCATCGTCGCCATTATTGTCGACTGTATCATCTGCATTAACATCCATAAAGTCGTCATCATCGTCATCATCGTCATCATCGTCATCATCATCATCCGCGCCCTCTACTTGACTGGCGAGGCCCCTTGACAATGCGCCGGGTACTGGGAGTGGCTTGCGGGCGGGCTTTCTCAATGTGAACTCGCTCAGGGCTCGCATTGGGATCGTCCGCAATTTTCTGGCAGAGCGCCCCTCATATGACATCTTTGGTTTCGCGGAGACATGGCTGGGTCCGATTGTGAATGACAGCCTGGTTAACATCGGGGGATATTCCATCATTAGGCAGGACCGAAATGTAAACGGAGGTGGCGTCGCACAGTGGTTTCAAAATCAAAAAAATGGGACAAATTCAGTCTTAGATCGAGTATTTAATAAAATCCGTTTTTTTAAATTGAAAGCATATCTTGATGTACCTAGGAATGAAATAGGATACCGCTTTTTTGTATTATAAACCCGCATATAAGGTTAAAAAATCGATAAAGTTAACCTAAAATGAAATCATTATTTCCGCAATTTATAAAATGATTGAAAACAAAAATTTATTCTCTAAATAAGAGAAGATATGGGTTTACCCTATTGGAGGGGTTGATTTTTGATTTATTGTATTTCCGACATCGGATTCGGATTCAGCGTCGAAAAATACACCAAAAAGAAATATGCTCCCTGGTCTGGATCAGAGCTGAGGCTCCTCATCGATAAACGCAATGCTACACTCAGACGCTATGAACGCACGGGGAGAGCGGAGCTTTTCGATGAGGTCCTTCGACTCACCAACGAGGTCGACATGCGTTCTGCTCAATAGCGTGAGTCCTTCCTTCGCCAACAAATGTCGGACGCCCTTGATGAAAATAGAAATATCTGGAAGGTAATGCGTCATCTCGGCCTCCTGCCTGGGCGTAAGGACGAAGAGTTTTTCGGTTTCACGCCGGGAGAGCTGAATGAGCACTTCGCGGGAGTATCGGTTTCACCCCTCGAAAATATAGATAACGCAATAGACACTATCTTACTTGCAAGCGAGGAGGGCTTTACTTTTAGCCCTGTTAGTATGAGCGACGTCGTCCTTGCTATATCTCATTTTTCCTCGCAAGCGAGGGGTGTCGATGGTATTTCGTGTGGGGTGGTCGTCAATGCCCTCCCAATTATTGGCGAATTAATTCTTAATTTATTTAACTGCTCTTTCGCTCAGGGAATCTTTTCGAGTATCTGGAAGCAGGCACAGTTAATCGCGCTAAGAAAGACCAGCGCTCCTTCTAATGTTAAGGACTTTCGTCCGATTGCATTGCTCTGCTTCCTCTCAAAGGTATTCGAGAAGATAGCACACACCCAGATCACTGAGTATCTTAATAAAATCATATACTCGACCCCTTCCAGACCGGTTTTCGTAAACACCACAGTACACAAACAGCGTTACTAAAATTGACCGACGACATACGAATGGCCGTTGACAAGAAGAAGGTGACGATTATGCTGCTATTTGATTTCAGCAAAGCTTTTGACACCATCTCACCTTCCAAATTACTATCTAAGCTGAATAGGCTGGGGTTCTCACGGTCGGCTCTCCTGTGGATCAAATCATATTTACAGGGGCGATCTCAGATCGTAATTTCAAATAAGAACGGTACCTCGGAATGGCTTGAAACCAATCTGGGAGTTCCACAGGGATCTGTCCTCGGACCCCTACTATTCAGTCTTTATGTTAACGACCTACAGAGTATACTTGACGGTAGTACAATTAAACATTTTTTTTACGCGGACGACCTTCAGATTTATCTACATACCAGCAAAGATAATTTTCAGGAGGGCGTGGCTCGATTGGCTGAATCGGCGCGGCTGGATTCTGACTGGGCGGGGAGGTCCGACCTGCGACTCAACTCCGGCAAAACTAAGTCTATTTTTTTTTTGGTTCTACGAGAAATGTTAATGATATTAAGTCGTGGAAACTGCCTGGGGTTCCGTTGCCGGACGGAGTGATCGTCCCTTTCAGTGAAGCTGTCGTGAATCTTGGTGTTGTATTAGACTGTAAACTTACTTGGAAACCGCAAGTGGATGCCATTACGAAAAAAGTTAACAAAGCCCTGTATAGCTTGCAGTTTATCAAAGGCTGCATCACTGAGACTCTCCGCAGAAGACTAGTCGAGACACTCATACAACCACACTTGGACTACTGTACTGTGACCATCCTGGACGCTTCTAACGAACAACGAATACGGTTACAGAGACTGAGCAATTCTTGTGTGAGATTCATCTTCGGGGTTAGAAGGGATGAACATATTATTATTATTCGAATTGGTGAACCTGGGTACTTGGCCTCATTTTTCGTTAAAAGCCGAGACCCTCCGGCAGAGGAGTTCCTCCGGAACTAAGCATACCTACTGTGAACACCGAGACCGAGGCTAGAGCTTTCCAGGTCCAGGGTGCTCGTTTCTGGAACTCTCTCCCTTCTACCCTGCGAAACCTACCATCCCTCGCCTCCTTCAAGGGGGCACTGCGGCGACATCTGCTGGCCATCGAATTGTGATGACTCTGAGCTTTCTGGCGCTGCGTTTTTAATCTAGTCTGACTCGGCCTATAGGCCGTAATAATTTTTCAGTATTATGTACTCTGATACTAAAGGTGCAATACAGATAGGTCTATGACCAAACCTCCCGTGTACAGCGTAAAGTTAGAAAGGTTTATTGTGATAATTTATACTGTGATATTTAGCATGACTAAATGTGATTTCTTTTGTGATGGTATTTTTACCAAAGTATTATTTTAATCTGTGTAGGACAAACAATTTTACCTTCTAAAATGCTGTAATTATATTTTTATATTCACTCTTTGTTAGTTTGTATGAGACACAGTCTTATGTGATCTCAACGAATTGTATTGTTTTTTGCTTTGAGCAAAATAAAGATCTATCTATCTATCTATCTCATTCTCTCTCTCTCTCTCTCTGTCTCTTTCTCGCCTCCCTTCGCTTTGCCGACGTATAAGCTTCTAGCTGACACGCTTCTTTAAAATTCGCGGAGCGTGGGGTAGCTAATTTCGAGAATTTGCGTTATGGAGCGTCAAAAATCATTCTCTCTCGCCTCCCTTCGCTTTGCCGACGTATAAGCCTCTAGCTGATACGCTTCTTTAAAATTCGAGGAGCGTGGGGTAGCTGATTTCGAGAATTTGAGTTTTGGTGCGGCAAAAATCGCTTTCTTTTGCCATCCTCCGATGTGCCTACGTATAAGCTTCTAGCTGACACGCCTCTCTAAAAAGTCGCCGAGCGTGGTGTAGCTGCTTTTGAAAATTAAGGTTTTAAAGCGGCCTAAATTGCTCTCTCTCCCTCTCTCGCCATTCTCCGATGTACCGACGTATAAACTTATAGCTGACACGCTTCTCTAAAAAGTCGCGGCGCGTGGGGTGGCTGGTTTTGAAAATTCTGTAGCTAGGTTAGATAGCAATATCCATCAACCTGGTGCAACTAAAAGCGCATAGTCTCGGCAAGAGCCTCGAGTACGCGAGACACACGCGAGCATGTAATTCCCGGACCGGGCTACGGCCGGAAGATATTCTATCTGTTAATTTAGGAAAATAAAGGTATACCGGGCGTGACTAGCCCGAGAGGATAAGCACGAATAAACCGAGCGAAAATCTTTATTCTGCATGCAAACCCCGCTTTCAATTTACATTTTAGCTGTTCAAGCAGAAAGGATCCCGCTCTGTCCGCGGTTCGCTAAAGCGGAGACGCTGAGTTAGCCGAGGCCAATCCTTGTCGTCAAATCGACGACTCTTGCGACACGTTAGTTTCCTGCGCGCCAGCCCGAAGCTTGGCAGGGCTTATTCGTGTAACTTGCGCGCGAGCAGGAGGCAGACATGTCACAATATAATAATTCTTTGGCATTTGCAAGTTTTGGACCGAATTTCGACAAATTATCTGGTATTGGTCCGCAAGTTATCAGAATTTGTGGTCAAGTATATCACAATATCAAGTGGCGCGGTAAGCGTCACGAAGGCGAGTTTGAGAAGCAGACGGAGCTGCGGCGCCGGTGACACTATTTACTTTTATATTAGTGTTCGGATTTTTCATGATACATATTAGTATCTTTTCTAAGCTGAACTATGATTTCCAACGAAAAATTTTGTAAATAAGCAGTTTTTTTAATAATAAATGAGTGTATATATCTCGAATGTTCGGAACAGTTTCTCTACATTTTTCTCCAGTGTGGTAGGACCGTGAAGTTGGCTTCCTAGCTGAAAAGTAGTAGGAGCGTGAAGTTAGCTGCACAAGCTATTATGTGTAATACAGTTGGGTATCGCTGTCCCGCAGAGTAAATGTGTTTACATTGTCTGCTTGAATTTAAGGTTATGTTTTTGAGGTCTAGGTGGTGCACTCCGTGATTTTTTATGTCTAGGTAAATACATCATTCGAGGGCGGTGTCTAGGTTACGGGGTGGCCGATGACGAGTTCTAGGTGGTGCGCTTCGTGGTTTTTTTGGTCTAGGTGTAGAAATGATTCGATGGCGGTGTCTAGGTATACAGGGTAGTCGTTGACGAGGTCTAGGTAGAGTGCACCGTGGTTTTTTTGTGTCTTGGTGTAAAAATCATTCAAGGAAGGTGTCTAGAGGTACAGGGAGGCCGATGACGTGGTCTAGGTGAAGAGCTCCGTGGTTTGTTATGTCTAGGTGTAAAAATCATTCAAAGGCGGTGTCTAGGTGTACAAGGTGGCCGGTGACAAGGTCTTGGTGGCGCGCTTTGTGGTTTTTTGTGTTTAGGTGTAAGAATCATTCGAGGAAGGTGTCTAGAGGTACAGGGAGGCCGATGGCGAGGTCTAGGTGAAGAGCTCCGTGGTTTTTTATGTCTAGTTGTAAAAATCATTCAAAAGTTAAGTAAGCCCTTAATTGAACAGAACAATCTTTTTGCTTTATTATGATTAGATATAATAACCTTGACTTTGTTTGATTGATCTCAGTTCTTTTTTATTTGTAATTTCGTTGCAAATATATCAAACTCGCCTGACCTTTTACTTTTTTAAAAGCCAATTTAGAGATTTATGCTTTACATCCAAATGAAAATGATACGAGAAAATATGCCCAATTAAATGTTCTGGATAATGAAATGGCAACGACTCAACGTAAGAATAATAAAAGTAATCGTGATGCAAAATTAGATTTGCTAAATCAATTAGACAGTTTATTGAGAAAAGTTAATCCATATGCTAAAGCCTATAAAATGATGTATGAGGTAGAAAAAGAAGAATTAAAACGGTCTAATGAAAGGAATTGCAAACCAAATAATATTATAATGTCAATTACAAGAAATGATGAATTAGATAAAAATAGATATAATGAAGGTACATGTAATGAAGTCGCAATGATATTTGTTGGTGAATTGGCCATCCACCAATCGAACGTGATATTGTTATATGTATATTCAAGGCATGATAAACCCATTAGCATACCTCTTATAAGTAAACACACTGATCCAATGACATATCCACTTATATATCTAAATGGTGGTTATGGATGGATGCCTAATATGAAGTGTAAATTTGGTAAAACTAATATTTCTAATTTGCAATTTTATAATTATAGACTCAGTGTAAGAAATGAATTTAATCCGTATCTCAATTAAGGCACGGTATCTCAACAGGCAATAATAGATGCGTTTGTTAAAGTAGAAAGCTCCAGATTATATTTTATAAGAAAAAATTAAAATATTTTACGAGGCGATTGCTATAAAGATGTGATGGATTATTTGCACAAAAAAGAAAATCCTGAAAATATAAAAATCGGGAAAATGTTCATTTACCATCAAATTTCACTGGAAGTCCTAGGCATTTAAAACAAAATTATATTGATTCTATATCACTGGTTAATCGTTATGGGAAACCTGATCTATTTTTGACGATGACGTGTAATCCGAATTGGAAAGAAATTACAGAACACTTACAAAAATATGAAAATGCAATTGATCGACCAGATATTGTATCTAAAGTATTTCAACAAGAAGTGAAAGAATTTAGAGAATTAGTTATAAAAGATGGAATTTTAGGAAAAAGTATTGCATATACTTGCGTTATCGAATTTCAAAAACGAGGTCTACCTCATATGCATATGTTACTATTTTTAGATGAAAATTATAAATTTGATACTCCTGAAAAAGTAGATAATTTATTAAATTCAGAAATTCCAAACAAAAATTTTCATCCACGCTTGTATAGCATCGTAAAACAGTTTATGATTCATGGGCCTTGTGGGGTAATAAATAAAAATTTTCCTTGTATGGACGAAAATACAAAAAAATGTACAAAAAAATGATAATAATGAGACAAGTTTCTAAGTAACAGGATATCCACTGTACAAACGAAGAAATGATAGTATTAAAATTAATTATAAAAACAAAAATTCTTAAAGAACAGCTGATAATTGATTTGTTGTAATTTATAATCCTTTTTTATTATTAAAGTTCAACTGTCATATTAATGTAGAACTATCTAATGTATTAAATACTTATTTAAATACTGTTATAAAGGTCATGATTGTGCTTTTGTTGAAATTTGTAATGCACATATCAATTTTGAAGAAGATAATAACAATAAGATTCAAACTTCAAGTATGGAAGAAGACGAATACAAATATGATGAAATCAATCAATATCTTAATACAAGATATTTAAGTCCTCCTGAAGCTATGTACAGATTATTAGAATATATTTTACATGAAATTTCGCATATTATAAAAAAATTAGCTATTCACGATAAAGATCAACAATATGTATATTTTGATAAAGGGAAGGAAGACAAAATTAAGAATAAAATAATAGAAACGACATTAATCGCAGTTTTTTAATTAAATAAGACTGATCCTGATGCAAGAAATTATCTGTATTCTGATATACCAATACATTACACATTTGACAAAATACTAAAAACATGGAACAAAAGGAAAAAATGTAATAAACCAGTTTTGAGCAGAATGTATTTAGTAAATCCGAAAGACCAAAAACGATACTTTATCGGATTATTACTTTTACATGTTAAAGGGCCAACCTCATTTGAAGATTTACGTACTGTTAACGGAGTTTTATGTCTTATACATTTTACTTATTTATTTACAATGAAGATGAAGAGTGGGGTAAATATTTACAAGAAGCAATACGAATAGTACTATGTTGATTGTTTGTTTTTATCTGTATTTTTCATAACCCTATCAATGCACGAGAATTATATAAGAAATATAAGACTAACTTTTATCATCCTAAATATGAAGAATGTGCAGGTGAAAATATAGCACTAAATGCAATTGAAAAAGTAACGCAAACAAATAGTTTTACGTTAAGTGGTTTTAATTTGCCTAACATAACAATAAACATTGAAGAATTTGATAATCCAACATTTTTGTATAAAGAAACTAATATGCTAAATAATTTACGAAAGAAAATTGCATTCCTTAACATTAATCAAAAGAATATATATGATGCAGTTTTAGAAAGTTTAAATTATAAACATGATAAGTGTATTTTTATTGACGGACCAGGCGGGAGTGGAAAAAGTTATTTGTTTTAATAGATTACTTAAAATTACATAATATACCATTGTTATGTGATGCTTGGACAGGTATTGCAGCGAACTTACTTAGTAATGGAAGTATATACAACATTTAAATTACCACTGAACATTAATGACTGTACAACATGTAATGTTAAACCTAATTCTGTAAATGGAAGGAAACTTAAAGATGTACAAATTATAATATGGGATGAAATATCAATGACATCGAAATTTGCTTTTGAAGCAGTTGATTTTTCTTTTTCTTTTCTTTTTCAAGATTTATGTGACGTTACAGCAATATTTGGTGGAATATCTATACTTGTTTCAGGAGATTTTAGACAAACATTACCGGTAGTTCGACACAGTAGTCGAATTGACGTAATCGAAAATTCAGTAAAGTATAGCTATTTATGGACGAATTTTAGATGCATGACATTGAATCAAAACCTTCGTGTATCCAACAATGGTGACAATTTTAAACAATGGCTATTAAATGTTGGTGATGGGAAACGTTTAAATTTATATGAAGAAGAAAATGAATTATTTGAAATACCTGTTAACATGATATCAAAAGGAGACATCATTACAGAAATCTTTGGAAATAACATAAAAATGAATGAAATTTCGTTTAATATTTAAGTATAGATACAGCAGAAGATGATAATGGAGAAAACTTAGATGTTATATTACCTACAGAATTTTCTGAATTCTTTAACTCCTAATGGACTTCCTCCACATAAATTAAAATCAAAAATTGGATCCATTGTAATTTTATTAAGAAATTTAAATATTAATGAAGGTTTTTGTAATGAAACACGATTAATAATTAAATAATTTTTGAAGTATTCGATCTAAGCAGAAATTTGGAATGGAAAGAATATTGGAAAATTAGTTTTGATACCAAGAATCGCCATCTAAAGAAGAATTTCCATTTAATATGCGTAGAAAACTATTTCCTATCAGATTAGGTTTCGCATTGACAATAAATAGATCACAAGGTCAGTCATATAATAAACTTGGCGTCCATCTGCCATCACCAGTCTTTAGTCATGGTCAGTTACATGTGGCTCTATCTAGAGTAAAGAATGGAACATTCGAATAGTAAACATGCAAAAATTTACACTAAGAATATTGTTTACAAAGAAATATTATAAGCAGTACAATATTATAACAGCTGCACTTTTTTCAATACAGTGTTTCAATGCAGTGCAGGAAATATAAGAATCGGCTGCAGCATTTTTTAAATATAGCATTTAACTAATGCAGCACCAGAATATGACTCACGTAAAATTAACCTTACCAGCACGTCCCCGTCGTGAGAGTCGGGCAGTACATTATGCTGGCTAACGCTGGGAGGATCATAACATGTTTACCTTGCTTACTTTCAGGTGATACACTACAGCGGCACAATGTATGATTGATTAAGCTGGATTCAAGTAAATATTTACTATTTTTATTTTTTTTTTGAAGGGTTCAACATTCTTATATCCCATATTTATGTTTGGGTTAAAATTGTTTTGCATAAAAATAATTTCAAAGCCTAAATGTCTTAAGGCCCAAATATTTAAAGTTAAAAATGTCTGAATAAAAATTGTGAGGCCTAAATTTTAAGACATAAAATTTGTAAAACCATAAATAATAGTATATTGTGCAACTAGGGGGGAAAATTGGCTTTTTCTAGCGAGGGTGATGTTTTGAGCACGAGTGGGAGTCGAGGGCGCCGTACTCCCACTCGTGCTCAAAACATCACCCGAATCTGAAAAAGCCACTTCCCCATGTTGCACATCGTACTTTTTATGATAAGTGGACGAATAGGCCACTTATCATGCATATAAAAGGAATGAAAAATTCGAGGACTTTTCAAAGTAAAACAATATAGTATATTGAAAATTTTGAGAATTTCGAAAATTTTAAAAATTTCGAAAATTTTGAAAATTTTGAAAATACTTATATAGACACACATTCATCGTATAGGCTGCAGAGTGAGGGAAAAACTACTCCCTTGGGAGGAAAAGACTTTTTCCTCCCAAGGGAGTAATTTTTTTCCCGCTGCTAAGAAAAACTCGATTTTCTATTCATTTTACATGCATGGAAAGTGGCCTTTTTCGTGCACGTATCATGAAAAATTTTTTAAGGCCCAAAAATTTTAAGGCCCAAAATTTGTAAGGCCCAATATTTTTAAGGCCTAACATTTTTTAAGGCCCGAACTTTTGTGGTTTATCATTTTTATATAAAAAGATAAGATAATATCTAAAAAAGTGTGACGTAAGGCTAGTGACCTGGAGAACCGGAGAAGATTTGTTCCTCTTTAATATAATGTAGGATTTTTTAACTAACCTTAGCACTATTTTACACTAACGTTATTTTAATTAGCCCATAAACAAATACCTTATTCCAGGATCCAAAACTATCAGCGTAAGATGCACCTGAGCAAGACTTACCCTCTGCACTTCCGGCAAAATCTATTCCTTTTGTAATTGTTGATTTTACCTTCAAATTTGCGATTGTGTGAATATTATCATACTTAAAAATTCCCGTATCATAAATAAGTTTACATTGTTCATGACTTATTTCATAAATACATTCCTGCTCTCTATTTTCTGTAGGAATAAAATGTCCGAAGATTCCACAGCTTGATACTGTTCGGTGGATTTCTATTTTACATTGTATTACCGTCACTTCTCGGAATTTAGCGACTTGTATCAGCTCGATGTTGATGCTTGTTGAATTTACTTGTGTATTGTGGAAGTCGCATTCTCCTAAGTCCAGTAGAGAGAATGTTGTTATGTTTGGTGTTGTTGTGCCGCAGTCCTATCCTATCATAGCGTGATTGTTTCGAAAAAGCGTAAAAATTATAATCATTTGAATAATCATGTTGTCCATATTCCTGGAAAGAGAAATATTTTAGTATCAAGCATGACAACGACTTAATTTATTTGTATGAACTGTTTTAGGTTTTCCATTGTAACTAGTACTGTGTAAAATAGTAATGTTTTACATTACTATTTTCACGTACTTTCAGATCTCATATGGACCCAAATTATGGTTTTTCTCCAATTTTGCTGGTTTTGGTTCTTTTATTAACCAAACCTTTTCACCAATTTTCAAGTCGATTGGATTTATAAATCGATCATAATATGCTTTTGATTTTAATGGTCAGTTACAATTATAAATTTATTCCCATAAACATAATTTTTAAATGTTTTTATAGCATACATAATACCCAGAGCTTCTCTTTCATAGGTTGCATATTTAAGTTCCGCAGGCTGCAGTACTCTTGATGCATAACCTATTGGTCTATCTTTGCCTATCTCCCCTTGAGCAATTACACAACCTAACGCATATTGACTTGCGTCCGTCGTTATTATAAACGGTTTATCGAATTGCGGATATTGCAAGACCGGTGCTGAACATAATGATTCTATGAGTTTCTCAAATGCAGTTTGTTGCTCTAATCCCCACGCAAATGGCCTATCCTTTTGTAGTAATGTGGTTAGTAACTTGGTAATTTCTGCTAAATTTTTAATAAACCTTCTATAATAATTTACAAAACCTGAAAACTGTCTAAACTTTTTAACGTTATTGGGAATTGGGAATTTCTTTACTGCTTGTATTTTGTTTTCATCTGGTTTTATACCTGCTTCACTAATAACATGCCCTAAAAAATACACTTCTGTCTTGCTAAATTCACATTTTTCCGGCTCTAATTTGAACCCTGCTTCTATTAATGCTTGAGCTATTAGACCGAATCTTTCCTCTAATTCTTCAATCGTATCACCGAAAAAAATGATGTCAATATAATTAAAACAAGGAAGGATATTTTATCGATATATTTGGATAAAACTTTATTTATAACCCGCTGAAAAGTCCGGGCTGAGTTTTTAAGACCGAACAGTAGGACGATAAATTTAAATCTTCCTGATGGATGTAGGGCTAAATGCAGTTTTGTAAATATCCGAAGGTCTCATGTTTACTTAATGAAAGCCAGATTTTAAATCTAATACATCAAAATATTTCCTCTTTTCAATTAAGTCTAGAATTTCATTAATATAGGGAAGTAAATATGGATCGGCTATAGTCACCTCATTTAAGGCTCTATAATCTATCACCGATCTATATCTTTTCTTTTCTGGGATTAGCTCCTTCACTCGCCCCGTATAAAGAGTTTTGAAGAAACGTCTTATACCCAGGGCAAACGCCTATTGGATTTGACCAAAAATATATTTTTTCAATTCTTTCTGATCCATTTTTTACAAAAAGGTTTTTTCATAAAAGTAATCCGACTATTTTGTAGAAAATTCAATTCTGAACAAATTCGCAGTATTTAAAAATTCTAAATACCCAATTGAAAAAAGTCTTTCTACTTGCAAATCCATTCTTAAAAAATTGACTTTCCGTCCGTGCGCAGGACCTGATGTTCATCAGAAGTGACCTTATATTACACAACAAACTTGCTCAAACCAACTTTCTTTAGTCAAATTCACTATGTATATTAAATCTTTTTAGACATACTTTTGTAGTCCAATAAAGGTAGAAACTGACTTTTCTTTACTATACCCATACTAAATTCTTGAAAAACTAAACTTTTCACACTTGCTTCTGTAAAATACGTGTACAATGACTATATATGTTCAATATACTATATTCTAAGCCATCACTAAGCATATGTATATATACGTATATTTGATATTTTATCCCTCTGTATAACCTTAAACCTTAAGAAAATATGAATTATTTTCACTCTAACTATATTAAACACTTGCACTGTAACTGTATATTATCATACTCATTACCACGTATATATACGCATACTTTTACTAATTTTTATACAAAGTAACCTTATATTATACTTCATACTTTCTTGAACGAACTTTTTGCACTTAAACTCATTATATATATATATATATATATATATATATATATATATATATATATACTACCCCTAGCCTAAATTTTTTAAAAAACCTTATATTACACGTTATACTTGCTTGAATCAACTTTTTTCACTCAAACCACTACATATATTAAATATATTATATTCTACACTACGCTCAGCCTAAATTTTTTAAAAAACCTTATATTACATGTCATACTTGCTTGAATCAACTTTTTTCACTCAAACTCACTATATATACTGAATATACGATATTCTGCACAACGCCTAGACTACATTTTCAAAATATCCTTATATTACACATACTTGCTCATACTTGCTCGAACTAACTTTTTTCACTTAAACTCTACACCATACCTGGACTAAATTTTTATAATGTTTTTCCCCTACTTCCTTTTACCTTTTTTTTGACTAAACCTTCTCTTTCTTCTGTCTTCGTGAATCTTGTAATCCTGTTACTTTCTGAACACTCCTTTTTTTTAAAAGCACGCATCATCACAATATATTATTGCACAGCCCGTATCCTGTAAGCCTGTTAACGGTAGAGGCTTATCTTTGTCAACCACTACTTTGTCATGTCGTACACAAAATTTCTGCTGCCCTGCTATGGCTGACAACAGCAAGTCACTTATATTGCTTTTATCACTTATGACGACCGGACGCGAATTCGTATTTCGTTCATGCGTCATGCATCATTTCATGCGTGAAGGCGACATTGCCAGTTCGGCGGTACTCGGGAAGCGCGCGCGGAATCAGCGCGCGAGACAGATAGGCAAAAGCGCTAGTACAGTCCAGACGTGCGATACTTTTACCGATATACCAGCCGCGATTATCCGTATCTACGAGACATGAGAGAGCATCAACGACCAGAGACCATCCGCTGGAGGAGCACACCCGAGCCACCATCACCTTAAGCATCCGGGGTACCCCAGCACGTCACTGCTTTAGCCAGGAGGGACGCCTCCCGGCCATCCAGGACTTTTCCCCGTCGGCAGCCGACGGATACGGAGCGACCGAGCAACCAACGCGCGCGTCGAAACTGTAAGTCCATAACATTAGCTACTGCGCGACTTATAGATCACCGAATCGGCTGCAGACGCCGAGGCCGAGGCTCGCTGCCACCGAGTCGTCGGCTCATCTCCAGTGCGAGCCGCGAGTGCGAACTCGTCCTCTCGCGACACGCGTTACATTGTATCAACATCTTGAGTGAATATAGACATCTTACTTTTGAACACGAATGCATGTCTGTTTCTTCCGTAAACCTATTGCGTCCTTCCGACGAACCCAGTAGAGTAAAGCCGGTTACATCGCGGCGCGGCTACCGAGCGCGCGCCTGGCCGGAGACTCTATACGCGAAGAAAGTGCGGCGAGCTTCGCACGCCGCGCAGTTGTACATCGAGGCAACCCGGCTGCATAGTACGGAATTGGCATTGCACCGACGGCTAACGTCTGTCGCCGACTTCAGCATAATCTCCCTCGTTGTCGCGTCAGCATCTTCGCGACTATCGCGCTAAAGCCCAGTTGCCCCGTGACAAACTGGCCCCTCAACGTGTAGAGGTCAGAGGGGCGCGAAGCACGCATAAGCGTACATAAAGACGAGGAAAGTCAGGTACGCGGATAAGCATTCGGATAAATATTCGGTCGAGCCGGATTCGTCGCGGCGCGTAGCAACAGCGTACACGACGCGCAGCGAGCAGCGGCGAGAGGACGGCGGCGAGCGAGCGAGCGGCGCGGACATAAACAGCGTTTGTTTACATCGCGCGCGGGCTAGCGCAGTAACGGCGTGAGCCATAATCTGTGTTGTGTGAGCGCGATCGCATATGACTCGGAGGGGGGGCTTCTCTCGGTGTTTCGCGACAAGTTGAGGTGGGCTTAGTGGCAGGCCTACGCGACGAGACGTCGCAATTAATTCTTTTATTTTTCACGAATTTTCCGGGTTGAATAACCGGACCGAAAGCACCGGTGGGCTCGACGACCACATCAATTAATTTTTTTTCTTTGGTTGTCAATTTAGCGAGCGACAAGATAAGCGGGATTTGTGTCATCTTTTTGTTTTCTTTTTTTTCTCACCGTCTGCTACTTGTCGCACCGACTGGCGACACACAACGGCGTAAGCGAGCGTAACGCATAGTCAGGAATTGCGAAACACATACACGCGCGCGCTCGACTGTAGCGAGCAATACTTGTTGCTAAAGCGTGCGCACAGGAAAAAAAATCAGAAGAAACCCAGATAATGTTGAACGGCATGGAAGACGATGTTGGATACTGGGTACTGAACCTCACCAGGGGTGAGGTTCAGTACATAGCTTTGCCGTATGTAGGCCAGTACACCATCACCGCACAGGTCTGCTCGAATACATTCGAGATAATCGGCAAAGACGGAAAAATCAAGAAGCTGGTGCCGGCAGAGGAGATGAAAATCTTCTACGATACGACAGAAGGCGAGGCAGGCGACGAAGTAGACCACGAAGTAGACGACAACCAAACCCGACTACCGAGGGATGAGCGAAACTGAGTCGATGCGCGACCCGCCTGCGGCGTGCGGAGACGATCCTGAGCTCGAGCTGTCGGATGTACGGACGGGGGCGAGGATGAGCGCGAGAAACGACCGAGAAAACGTGTGACCGCGCCAGCGGGTGCGTGCGGCGGCAGAGCAACGAAAAACCCAGTAGGAGCGGCGGGGGAACCTCCCCCCGTGCGATGAATCGCATCGCGCGAGCATGAGCGTACAATTATCTACAATTTCGGTAACTAGCTTTCATCGTCATAATCATCGCCCTTCTCTTTCCTCCTCTCATCCGTACAGCCGATGGAGCCAGCCCGGGAGAAGCCCGAAGAAGAGCCTCGCTACGAGACCGGGGTGGTGCGTATGCGTCGCCTCGCTGCCGCGACGGACATATCGTGACCATCAGCACAGTCGAAGAGTGTGCTGCGAGCCTTCGCAGAGCTGATGACGCTCGGACGTGGCGAGCCGCGCCCGTCAAGAGGCCGAGCAAGTGGCCGAAGAAGGGGCCGAGGTCCAGGCCGAAGAGGCGGCCGCAGAAGAGGCCGAGGTCGACCCCGACGAGACGGCAGCCACCGTGGGCGAGAAAGAGAACGACCGTCCAGCTGAGGACTCGCCGGCGGACAACGAGCCGGCGAGCGAAGAGGCAGGCGCTTGGGGCGTCACCCCCGAGCCGTCAACTCCGAGAGCGAGCTCTTTCGGCGACGAGGAGCGCGCCAACAGCTGGGGCGACTTGCGGCAGGAGCTGCAAGTGCTCCGGGACACCATCCGGGAGACGGAGGCCTGGGAGGTAGACCTCTTCACGCGGTTCAATGTGTACCTCGAGGGAGCCGGACAGCAGGCAGACCCCGAGGCGCTGACTTGGGTCACCCGAATTGAGAACCGGCGCGAGGAACAGGCTCTTGATCCTTTCGTTGTTTCTTTTAACTTCGTTTTTTAATTGCAATTTCTTTCGCAATATTTCCTTCCGATTCGGTTTTTTGGTTTTATTTTCTTGGTTTTTATTTAAAATTTTAGTTTCTATATTTAGAATTAATTTCTCATCAATATTAAGTTCTTCTAGTACTTGAGCGCCTTCTGATATATAATCGATGTCTATTGAAACGTTTTGATATTTTTTTTCTTCAAAAATTATTTTTTATCTGCTTTAGATAGTTTTACATTTTTTTCTTCATATAATAGTTAATATCTCCTTATTATTCAGCTTTTTGGTTTGGGTTAGCGCTTTTTTAGGCGTTACTTGCTCTTGTCGCTGTATTTACGTCAAGTATAAAATTTTCTATATTTTTATCATCATTTTTCAAAAAATTTTCCAAGTTCCTAGGCTTTTTTTCATTTATCTTTTTTTGTTGTAAACTTTGTAATTCTGATGTGTTATTTATTTCATGGATTTCCGATATTGTGTTTAAAATGGCGAAAACATCATTATTAAATGTGTTTTTTGTGACACTATCATTTTCTAGTAATGGATATTGGTAGTCCTACTCTTTTCACAAATCTCTTGATTTACTTCATCTTGCATTTTGATTTCATCAATATTATTCTTATGATCCGTTTCTTTTAAAATATTTTGTTGTTTGATATTATATGCATCATTGTCGCGAATAATTTCTTTTAAAATTATATTCAGAGTTTCTTTTTGGCTTAACTTCATTCAGGTTTTTGTAATCAGACATTACAAAAATACAATTTTAATTGTACAAACATTATTGACCTCTAAGTACTCTTCATCTAAACGTAGTTTACTTCCTCTTTACAATTTAATTCCCAGTATTCCATCATATGGAATCATAAAATCATTAGGTGCTACGTGAAAATCAAAATATTTGCCATTTATCGGTAGTTCTACTATACCTAATGTTTTTATAGAAACATTTGCGATGCCGGATAATATTTTTTTATCTAGCAGTTGTGTTCCTATAGGAATTTGATTTTGTTAAATTATATTTATTTGTGCTCCAGTATCGACAAGTAAATTGCATACATTTTTAGAATAGGGATTTATTATTTCAACATATTCTAATAAATCATTAAATAATATTGCTTTTAAATGATATATTTCTAGTTTGATTTATTTTTCCTCGAGTGATTGAACCTCCTGCTGATCGTGATCTTCATAATTTGCCCTGTTCTGATTCTGAGATGCTGTTATGACATTTGTTTCAATAGTGTTTTCTGTATTGCTGAGTGGATTTGTGTTTTAACTTCTCGTCCACTCGGCCCAAGAAGGCTTTATTCGTTTCCCAACTCTACGCTCTGCTGGTTTTGTAATCGGAAACATTCCTCTGTCATATGGTTTGTAATTTTGCAGACTGCAAAATTTGCTCGCGCGCATTTTCAATGATTTTACTTCGATACAATTTTTTATGTTATGACCGCTTTTGTTACAATATGTGCAGTTTTCCTCTCTTCTAGCAATATTTTCTAAATACTTCAATGTTCTACACTTATATACAGGGTGATCACGCATTTCGCAATAATCACACTTTATTTGGCTATTATTTGTATTTTGATTGTTATAGTTGCTACATTTTCTAAAGTTATTAGAGTTAATAAAATTTTGATATTTACTATTTGAATTATTAAAACTTTGCTGTTTTTACCTATTTGAGGACAGTTTTTAGCTGAGTGGCCTTTTTCATCACAGACTTGACATTGAATATTAGTTTGAAAAGATTTTGTCTTGTGTTGAGCACATTATAAATCTGTTATTTGCAATTGGACTTCTTACTAACGGACAGTACTTTACTGGATGTCCAAGTTGATTACATCGTTTGCATATAACCTCTGGGCCTGCTTTTATCGTATGGCCCGCACTATTGCAAAATTCACATGAATTGCTAACATCTGCCTTTTTTGTACAGGCAGTTGGATCATGACCACTTTCCTTATACTTCCAACACAATTCATATTCTATTATAAATGGGCATTGAGTCACTGTATGGCCCATAACCTGGCAATATTGGCAATGATTGCCTTTAACTTTTTTCAGTTTACACGCGTCTATAGAATGTCCTTGATTATTGCAAAATTTACAAATCAATTCAAATTTATCCTTAACTTTTCTGCAGTTGCTCGACAAATGCTCCTTGTTCTTACAATATACACATCCCGAATCATGACAGAATAATGCTTCATGGCCATAACTGTCACAGATTTGACACGCGTATATAGTAGCATTACATGTATTATGATTATTTGAATTGCTATATATATAATTTATTTTATGGCATAAAATTCCTCTTTTATTGAATTTTGATTCTATTTCTATCGCTTTTGAAATGGCTTCGGTTAAATTGGTTACTGCTCCCAATTTTATTCTGATATCTTGCTTTAATCCTTCCTTAAAACTTTGAAAAGCATCATTATTTATTTTAGTTTCAAACGCGGCCTTTTCTGTTGCTGTGAGACCTTGTACTTCTTTGCTGTCCTTAATCTTTAGCACTAACTCTTGCAATCTATTGGCAAAACTAAGAACCGATTCGTCCAGTTTTTGCAAAATTTCTTCAATTTGCCCATACAGAGAGTGCATATATTCTTATTGTTAGTAGATTGGTATATCTGTCGTATTGCTTTTATGAAATCTTCAATAGTATTGATTGTTGCATTCAACATTGCCTTGTAAGTTTCCCCTTCTAATTTAATTTTCAAAATTGGAATTAAATTAGCTTGATCTGCTGCTGATAACATATTCTTGGCATGTTTCAATTTTTTGATGTATTCATTTACCGAAATATTTTTTCCATCAAATTCTGGTACCAAATTAGCTACATATTTTAACGATAAGCGTAACGGATTCTCCGCCACGTTGATATCGTTAGCACGATTGCCGTCAAAAATCAAAAGTAAAATTAAACTTTGAATTACGTAGGTTTCCAATTAAGCTAAGCTGGTCACTAATACCTTCTATATCTATTAACCATGTCTCCTCAACTCCTTGTAGAAATTTGGTATTATTAACTGTTCTGTCTAGACCTATTTGAATCGCTGTAGCTGGTGTTATAGGTGAAAATATTAAATGATCTGGCTTTTCTACTGTCTCGAATTATTTTTGTTTTGCAGGTGTTAGCAGTATACTTAGGCTTAGATAGTTTTTATTAAGCTGCTTGATTTGCTTTTTGATTGCTCCCATAGTTCGCCCTGGTGTTGTATCTTCCTACTTCAAGTCCTTATTTTCTTTCAAAATTTCTTGAATTTCTAGATTCTGTTTACTTTGCTGATCTGTATCGGGTGTTTCTATTTTTTGGCTATCTTCTTGTTTTATATTATTTATACTTGCTGACTAACTTTTATCCATCCACTGTTTGTCGGCGGCGATCGAAGTACTTTCTTTTTGTGAATGGGTTTTGGATATTAGGGATTACTATGTCCTTTATTAATGCTGGATTTTCACGAACAGCGTTTCTAGTTCATCTTGGCCTCTGTATGTCGTTTTTATTTACTTCTTTCTTTTTAACACTCATTTGATAATCTCATTTTGTTACCTTTTTATTTATTACAAAATCTGAATTAGTCCGAATTTTAAAATTTCAAATCGCATACAAACAATTCAAAGGAAATTTTACTGTCCTACTTATATATTTCAACACACGACCTACTTTCTACGTTTTTTGCAAACCATGCAAATTTTAGTCAGTTCGATTACCGCGGCTATACGCGTAACACCGAAATGTTAGTCGACTCTGCGATATAAGTATTCTTTAAACGGTTTTAGGATCATGCATGATTCTACGATTTGAAATTTATTTACTTTTATTCAATTTAGTCATAGCAAAATTAAACAACTCCTCAAATTTGTTGCCGATTTCTTTTTGAAACTCTGATCGTTCTACTTGTTTGTTTATTATTTTTGGCTGCCTAACTTCATGCGATCGAAAAACTGAATCTATTTTTTATTTAATTTCCTCAATTCTTCTATTAATTTAGATTTTTCATTTAATAGTTTTCGTAAAAATATCTTTTTACCGCCTCTTTTATGATTCTTCTTTACCGTACTTCCTACACTAATATTATCTTTCATTAAATAAAATAACGCGCTTTTATATCGATTAATTAGCCATTAATTACACGGCAGATTGGGGATGCGCGTAATTAATTTCTTCATATATGTTTCGAATATTCTCGATTGACCTAGTGACACAAGCGCTACCAATTTGAAGCGCTACGTTCAATCGCCTTGCTGACACTGCAACGTAAGGTGAGCGCGATCGCCGATGAGCGCAAGCAGGTCACTCACCCAATCTTTCTTTGAACTCACGATTTTATATTTCTGTTTTAGTGATTGATTTTCCAATCTAACTACAGTTTTGTTTGCAAATTTTATATTTTTTTTATCTCTGTTTATTCAGATATAATTTTATAGTTGACTAACTGAATTTCCCGAGTTATAGGGTTTTCGTTAGGATATTGATTTATGGAAAAGAGTAATCGTTATTTAAGCGATCAAAGGATAAGTCGCTTTTCGTCACGCGATCGTCACGTTATGGAGAACGCTAGGGAGAGGGGAAAATAATCACACGCAATGGTTATGGTTTATTGCACTTGTATTTCACGCAGCCCTTCCCTACAACGCGGTGGCTGTAGTGCCTCCCGCGCAAAATTTCTCTCTCTCTTTCTCTCTCTGGCTTTGCGGAGACATGGCTTCGTCCGATTGTGGATGATAGCCTAGTTAGCATCGGGGGATTTTCCATCATTAGGAAGGATCGAAATGTAAACGGAGGTGGCGTCGCCTTGATTGTGCGCAATGGATTGAAAATTAAAAAGCTTGCTTCATCTGATACTATGGATCTAGGAAAACCTGGAATCCCAGAGTACCTTTTTTGTTGCGTACAAAGGGGCGACTCACCTCCGGTACTACTCGGAGTTATTTACAGGCCCCCGAAAATTCCGATGAAAAAGGACTCAGACCTTTTTGATGTATTGCGGGACTTATGCGGCGAATTTAGATATAAGATCATAATGGGTGATCTGAACTCGGATTTACTATCTGACTCAGACGACGCTGCTACTATCAAGCGTCTGTCCGAAGAGTTATCTCTTCAGATCATCCGGCATGGTCCCACACATCATACCTCATCGTCTCACACGTGGATTGACCTTATCATGACCGACGAAAACGACACGATCTTGGACTCTAAGAATGAGTGGCTGCCTAGTTTCGGCAAGCATTGTGTCATAGATGTCTCGCTAGACATCTACGCTCCCACTCCTGTGAGTGACACTTTCTCTTACCGGGATTACAAGTGCATAGACACAACTAGTCTTGTCGACCTCTTGTCTTGTTGTGACTGGACAGCCATGAATTCCATCGAAACCGATCTGGAGGGCGCTTTATGCATTCTTAATAATAACTAGCTAAAAACTCGCTCAACAATAATAAAATAATATATCAATATTTAAAAATAACTTTATTTTAAAATCAAAAGTAATTGCATTATAACATTAAAACATAATACTTATTATTTAAATTTGTGCAATGTGATGTATTACCATACTAAAAAAAATCAGATGACAATCAACTGATAATCAGCTGATCATCAGCTGATAACCATGCTAAAACGTCAGCTGATTATCAAGTGATTTCAGCTCAATATTTTTAATAAAGCTGATAATTATAAATATGCGTTTATGTGAGATAAAATTTTAATGATAATCAGGTGATAATCATTCAAAATTTGTCAACTTTAATATATTTATTATTAGTTATTTAAAATAAGTAAAATTTGTAAATTTCATATAATAAGGGCCAGTACTGGTGTTATCGTCAAGATGATAACACAAAAACTCTAGCTGTGAGCTCTAACATTTTTGTTTTTCAATAATTTAATCCAGCCAGAGTTTTCGTGTTATCATTCTGATGGTAACACCAGTACTGGCCCTCATTATGTGAGATTTATAAATTTTACTTATTTTAAATAACTTATAATAAATATATTAAAGATTACAAATTTTGAATGATTATCACGTGATTATTACCTGATTATCATTAACATTTTATTTCATATAAACGTATATTTATAACTATCAGGTTTAATAAAATATTGAGCTGAAATCACCTGATAATCAACTGACCTTTTGGCATGATTATCAACTGATTATTAGCTAATAATCAGCTGATTATCAGTTAATTCTCATCTGATTTTATTCAGTAGGGACCACTTTTACTTTAACTTGCGAATATTCAAAACGGGATCAATTACCATATTATGGCGCATTTTTCAAAATTACAACTATATTAGATTTATTTATTTATTAGTTTATACTACAAAATTTGATTGTAAATTCATATAAAAATTTGAGTTAATAATATTAAAATTTTTAATGTAATTATAAGATCTAATTTAAATTTATAAGTTCCCTGCTAAAAATGAACAATTAAAAACGATTAAAACCATAATTGGTTTTAATATTGAATTGTGATCCGGAATTGTCGAATTCAAACCGATTAGTACGATTTAAACCAATTATAAAAGTTAATCGGGTTTAATCCGATTGAATCCGTCAGATTTTGATCAGAGAAAGCTTCAACTGAATCGATTAAATATAATTAAAACCGATAAATTTTTATAATCGGTTTGAATAGTTTTTAATTGGTCATT
Organism: Nasonia oneida; assembly: GCA_037356405.1. NCBI lineage: Eukaryota > Metazoa > Arthropoda > Insecta > Hymenoptera > Pteromalidae > Nasonia > Nasonia oneida. The sequence continues at coordinate 3,183 of JAZHPH010000455.1, read as the reverse complement.
TTTAGCAGGGTTAAAAAATGTTAAATAAAAATTATATTAATATATTATTATAAGCCATTATTCGTGGGATGCGTGGTAGCATAGCCGGGTAAATTGAGTACGTATAATAATAATAATAATATTTATTATTTTATTATAATGGTTTAATGTTGTAACTGTTGAATATATATAAGTGTATTTCTATTTTATTTTAAATATATCATTTTTAAACATATTATTTATTTTTTACATTATTAAATATAATTATTTTTAATTATAATGATATAATTTATACTTTGGATTACAAAAATTAATAGAATTTTCAATTGTTCTGTTTGTTTAGATTGTTAAACAAAATATTATGTAATAATATTTATTGAATTTATGTTTTAAGATATAAGTTTCAATGAATTATTATTAACTTTATATACATTGATAAAATTTTATTTTTATTACTAACTAATTCTAATCTTTTATTTATATTAGAAATTAGATCAGCGTGCTTTGAACTTGATAACTTAGATTTTATCTGGTAATAATTTAATCACTTTTTTTAATACTTGGAAAAAAATTTAATTCATTATTCCTTAGAATCGTGTTTATAAAAAAATATACATCTATCACCCTTTGAAAATTTACAACATTATAAAATATATTCCAAAGAATTTAAGTATAAAGTTTAAAATATATATAATTAATCAAATTAAATGAAAACGCTAAATGTAAAATTTCTTTTTGAAAATATCATTAATTCCATATTAATACTACATTCAAACTTATATATTTTATATAACATCTTAGTACATATTTTATAATAATTGCATGAAGATTGTGAAGTTTTGTTATCATAAAATTTAAACTGTTTTTTTAATGTAATTATTTTTATACTGACACTAAATCTAGATTTTATACTTTATTCTTGACACCTTGTTATATGTTTTACAATATTCAAGAGATTTGTCAAGTTTTTAGAAAGTAAAAAATTTACTTTCTTCTAAAGCATAGACGTTGATTCCTTATTAACTCCTTAAAATAAATCCTTCTTTTTATGAATCATGATTAATCTTAACGAATATAATAAAACTTACATTAAGGAGTCATGTATTCTTTGGATAAGTATGTGGCATATCGTAGCCATGTGTCCCTGTTAACAGGTGATGGTAAGTGGGCATAATATGTCAAAAAAATTATGGACATTTCAAGAATGGCAACCTAACCTTGCACACATTTATGTATTTGTATAAACATGACCACATTCATACTGACACATATAGTTTTTAATATGTACTTAAGTGTGGATATTAGAAAACAGCAGGTGCAATCTGTGTGTTCAAGAATACCAATGATGGAGTTTAAATATGTTGATCTTGATAGATATTCTTCAACTTAGTGTTTGAGTCAGTCGCAGGCAATATCCATCATTTTAGTGTCTTATATGCAGTGTATTCATGTAAGTTTGTGATATAGATGTTTATTTTATAATGTATAAACAGGCAAGTACAACAATTTTTACTTGACCGCGTCTTTGCTCGCTAATCCACATTGAATCTTATGGCTCTGAGTGCGAAATTTACAGATGGGTGTTTACATGAGAATTTAAACTACAGCACTTGAGATAAAGGCATGTGGATATATTTTTTTAACAAATTGAAACAAATCACCATGCAAAATTTTAGCCCTATAAGTATGGTAGTTTTTAATTGACAGCAAAAAGAAAAATTGAAAAAATTAATCGTACAATTATTGAGAATTTTATTTTGCTCTTAATTAAAAACCATCATACTTAGAGAGCTAAAATTTTGCATGGTGATTTATTTCAAGTTGTTAAAACAACATATCCACTCATTGTTATATCGAAAGAATGACAGTTTCAACCCTGTTAAACGCAGAGTGTATTATTAATAAGCTTGGATTGGAATCTAATTTTTGTTCTCAATGTACATCCTCACACATACACACACACGCGAAATCAAAAATAAATTTTTACTTCCAGTACACGATGTCCAGGTGTCAAAATCCCTTGCGGGAAGACGAGACATGGTCTATGATACACCGCACTTAGTATACAACAAATGTACAAGAAGAAAATTTTCAGTTCCAGTAGACGATGTCCAGGTGTCAAAATCACCTCCCGTGTATGGGACAAGACTACATTAAGGTTCAAAAATAAACTGTGAAATCATTGTTGATTAGATATTATGGCTTTATTGAAATCTCCTAACGATCAGGTCCTTGTGTGACCTTCTCTCACAAATCGTCGCCGAGAACTGACGCTCTACTCATTAAATGCTCCGAAAACTCGGGCCCGCTAAAACAAAGACGCTTTCCCGAGGACTACCGAAGGACTCGAAGCAGTGCGCGCGCTCGTCTATATCTATAGCTATACACACGCAGTCATGTGCGACTCTCTGGCCTGGCAGTCACAGATCGGCCCTTTAGCCTCTCCGCACTGAAAGTGACCCTCAATCCGCGGAGTAAAACTCCTAGAGGGGGTCGTGGCAGTCTAGGAATGATTATAAAATCACTCCTAACCGTATTGGCCTGAAGCCATGAATTGCCTTGTCGATTCGCGATATGAGAGCCAAATGACGGAGAAACGTTTACTAAAACTACTAATAGGTAGAATATATTATTATATATTATTAATAAAGAATAAATACGCCACACTTGCTATTAGCATAACAAATATACTATTAGCATAACAAATAGTATACAACAAATATACTAGGAGAAAATTTTTACTTCCAGTAGACGATGTCCAGGTGTTAAAATACCTTTCCGAACGACGAGACATGGTCTATGATACAACGCACTTAGTATACAACAAATATACTAGAAGAAAATTTTTACTTCCAGTAGACGATGTCCAGGTGTCAAAATCCCTTTCGGGAAGACGAGACATAGTCTATGATACAACGCACTTAGTATACAACAAATGTACCAGAAGAAAATTTTCAGTTCCAGTAGACGATGTCCAGGTGTCACAATCACCGCCCGGGTGGCGAAACATGGTCTACGATAGAACGCACTTAGTATACAACAAATATACCAGAAGAAAATTTTTACTTCCAGTAGACGATGTCCAGGTGTCAAAATACCTTTCCGAACGACGAGACATGGTCTATGATACAACGCACTTAGTATACAACAAATAAACTAGAAGAAAATTTTTACTTCTAGTAGACGATGTCCAGGTGTCAAAAT
>JAZHPH010000454.1:22618-65815 GCA_037356405.1 Nasonia oneida | reverse complement strand
AATCTTGCTGTCTTTTCAATCTTTATCGAGAATGAGAGCTAGTGTTTTATGCGGGAGGCTCTGCAAGTCCTTCGCGCTATAAGACACCCAGAAAAGCTCGCTCGCCCTTCGTAAGATAAGATACCCAGAAAAGCATGCTTGATAGCTCGATCTTGGCCGCAGAAAAGCCAGCAGAAAAAATCTTGCCGGTTTTCTAATATTCGTTTCAAGAAAAAGCTTATATTTCGTGCGGCGAGGCTGTTCGAGTCCTTCACTCGATACGACACTCACAGGAAGGGTCCCCAGGTGTACCTCACCGATTTTAATCATTTTGTGATATGTTGTAGTATTCGAGAAAATATTAGACACGTATTTTTTCTTACGTGCTAACTCGTCGATTTAAGGGATGAAAATCACCCTTGAAGTTTACCCCCAAAAACAGGTTTTTGCTAATATCTCAAAAACTATTTGGAGTTTTTAAATAAAACCAACGCTAAATTCTTTATTATAAAAAGACGCTACTGTAGGCACAAGTTTTACCCCGAAGAGTGTCAAACCCTGTTTTTTTAGGGGTAAATGTGCAATTTTTCGCTATTTTTTCAATATAAAATTGATCAAATCGGCTAGATTTGGTTTAAAATTGAACTATCATCAAGAAAATAAGATATTAAAGTTGACGTGTTTCGAGATTTACGAAGAAAAATTTTTTTTGATTGTTTTACCCCTGAGGTTATTTTTTTATTTTATCCTTAAATGAAAAAGTAGATCCATGAATAATGTTTCAATTTTAAAATGTTTGGCAAGCGATATAAAATTAAAACATTTACTTCCTGATTTTTTTCCATTTATTTGTAGAGTTTCTTTGATGATTCATTTTAAAATTCTATAATTTTAAACTATTAATTTATAAATTATTCTGACAGTTTTAACAAGATTAGATAATTTCATACAATGACATATTTCAGGATTCTTAAAATTTGTATCATACCAAAAATATAAAAAATACACTCTTCATTAAAAGTGCATTCATACGTAAACTTTATAGGAAATCTTATACAAAAATTATAGGATTCATTAGTATTTTAAAATTTTCCAAATATCATATATCACATTGAAATTTTAAAACACATATAATGATATGTTCATGAAATACATTTTAAATTAAGTAAGTATATCTACATATTCAATAATATTTATTAATAGTACTTGCTATATATCATATGCTGATGATAATGCTATTGACCTGTTGATAATAGTTATCTGTGATAAATTTATCCGTGAGTCTTCGTGATAAATATATTTTTATTTGTAATTTTGCAACTTGTGAAAGCATTGAAATCGGCATTTTTAATTACTTTGGTCAGTTCTACTTTATGTTTCTTTGAGTTTAAAAGTGTACTTCAACGTGTTAAATATAACAGTATAAAATAACAAGAACAGTTTTTCATTTTACAGTGTTAAATTTTTAGAGTGGAATAAAATGTTTGTAAATCCCATGAACGTGTTAAACTTGCTTTTAATAACATTTCAAGCACTTAATCTGAAAGAAACTCCAATAACACAGCGAGAAAGAGATTTAAATGAGCATATTGAACAAATTTTATTAAGCTCTATGCATGAATTTAATGAATTTGAAGTTTTTGAGGATGAAACTCTTGATTTTGCAGAACCTTATAAAGATATTCAAATGCAGGTTGTAGAAGATGATGAAATATTGTGTTAGAAAATTTCAAAGCTGCTGTTGATGCTGGACATATTATCCATGATATAGATTTACAGAAATGGGCCCTGCAAGTACAAAAGGATATTGGTCATGAAGATTTTCGTTTCAAAGCATCAAAACATTGGGTCAAAAATTTTAAGAGAGCCCATAGAATTGTTGGAAGAAAAATTAATAAATTTATTACCAAAAAAACAATAGAAGGAGCAGATTATTTACAAAAACCGCTGATGAATTTGTTATTGAAGTGAAAAATCTTATTAAAGAAAAAGGAATAGAAAATGTTTATAATTCAGATCAAAGTGGATTTCAATTAGAAGTTCCATTCTGGCCGTACATTAGCAATCGAAGGGGAAAGTCAAGTAGAATGCTTGGTGCAATCTGTAGCTTCTACGACTCATAGTTATACAATACAACCAACAATATCTGGTGATGGTAGACTTCTTTCCCCTCTTTTTATCGTTCTTAAAGAAAAAACTGGTGAATTTGGGCCAGTTGTATCACAAGAGTTGTTCAGACCAGCTAACATTTATGCAATGGCTTCTAAATCAGGAAAATTAACTTCAGGTATTATTTCATATTAGGCGTATTCAAATAATTATGATACTATTTTGGATTCAGAAGGCATCCTGGGTTATTATTAGTGATCATTTTTTTGTTTTAATTTGTATTCTATTAAAAATTACTAAAATTTGAAATTCGCCTTATTTTAGATCATTTTAACACATGGCTCAAAGAAGTATATATTCCGACTGTTGGTTTATCAAGTGTACTTTTGGTAGACTCATGGACTGGGCACTGTCCTTCAGCCGTAGAAGAAGTAAAACCTACTAATAAAGAAATAACTTTAAAAATAATTCCAAAAGGAACTACAGGCAAAATACAACCGCTAGATGTTTTTGGATTTAGGGTTTGGAAAAATTATGTAAGACACTTTTCGGACAGCGTGATATTGATGAATGAAGAATTGAATCTTCATTTAAGAAACAATATCATTAAACTTCAATCTTTAGTGCACAATCAACTATCTTCTCCGAGATACATAAATCTGTTTAAATATTCATGGTATAACAGTGGTTACACGGATCATCCTGAAAATTTTGAAAATCCAGTAAATTTTGCTTTTAGATCACAATCTAATATACTTTGTGAAATTGCAGGGTGCTCTTATGTCGCAATTGTTCGATGTTCATGGTGTAAAAAATCTTTATGTTTGAAACACTTTTTTGATGATTATCATTATTGTTCTACTTATGATCCTTGATAACAATTAAGAAAATTATGTGATTTTCAATTACCGATGTATTACACACAAATTGCATGATCTAAATAATTGTAATATTATAAGTTTGTCGAATGTATTCGAAATAAAATTTATTACACAAGAGTTCAAAATTTTAATTTATTTCAAACCTGCAATAATTCATTGTAAAATGAAATGATTTTCATCGATATTCAATGTTGTTTTATTAAAAATTAAAAAATATACAATAAATGTGTAAATTTGCAAATAAATTAAAAAAATTTTAAAATAATTCAAGAATATAATTTTTTATTTAAGGATAAAATAAAAAAATAACCTGAGGGGTAAAACAATCAAAAAAAAATTTTTCTTCGTAAATCTCGAAACACGTCAACTTTAATATCTTATTTTCTTGATGATAGTGCAATTTTAAACCAAATCTAGCCGATTTGATCAATTTTATATTGAAAAAATAGCGAAAAATTGCACATTTACCCCTAAAAAAAAACAGGGTTTGACACCCTTCGGGGTAAAAGTTGTGCCTACAGTAGCGTCTGTTTATAATAAAAAATTTGGCGTTGGTTTTATTTAAAAACTCCAAATAGTTTTTGAGATATTAGAAAAAACCTGTTTTTGGGGGTAAACTTCAAGGGTGATTTTCATCCCTTAAATCGACGAGTTAGCACGTAAGAAAAAACACGTGTCTAATATTTTCTCGAATACTACAACATATCACAAAATGATTAAAATCGGTGAGGTACACCTGGGGAACCTTCCTTGTCAGAAAAGCTCGCTCGATCACACGATCTTGGCCGCAGAAAAACCGACAAAAAAAATCTTGCTGTTTTTCCAATCATTATTAAGAAAATGAGCATGTGTTTCTTGCGGCGAGGCTGTGTGATTCCTTGGCAGAACAAATCTTGCCGTTTTTCCAATCTTTAGTAAGGAATATAGCTTGTGTGCGGACGATAAGATACCCAGAAAAGCTCGCTCGATCGCTCGATCTTTGCCGCAGAAAAGCTGGCGGAAGAAATCTTGCTGTTTTCTAATCTTTAGTAAGGAAAAGAGCGTGTGTTTCGTGCGGCGAGGCTGTGCGAGTTCTCCGCGCGATACGACACCCAGAAAAGCTCGCTTGATCACTCGATCTTGGCCGCAGAAAAGCCGACAAAAAAAATCTTGCCGTTTTTCCAATCTTTAATAAGGAAAAAATCTTGTCTTTCGTCCGGCAAGGCTGTGAGAGCACTTTGCGCGATACGACACTCAGAAAAGCTCGCTCGATTGCTCGATCTTGGCCGCTTAATAACCGGCAGAAAAAATCTGGCCGGTTTTCTAATATTCGTTTCAAAAAAGATGTTGAGTGTAAGCGAGCCGACTTCGGCTCCCCGGAGTCTCCATGCGTGCAAGGCATGATGGGACTGCGCTCTCCCCCTCTTACCGGCCTCACCGGCCAGCGCCGACGCTCACTTCTCTCTGAGCTCTCGAGACAGAAAGACGCGTTCCCATTCTTATACGTTTTGAATATACTTATTTGTGTTTTATATCAGCTGGATCTTTGTAATAACATACTCTGTTTATAACAGATCGGAGGTAAGCTCAATGTGAATAAAGAAGTGTCATTTGCCATAAAAGTGTGTTAGTTATTTTCCCAAGACACGCCGGGTCGATTATTTTTCAACAGGTTATGGGCCCAGCACGCTTCCACTGCGCTGCTTAAGGCTTTGCTAGACCTGTGCGTGTACTTGGTGAAAATATCTCGCGAGTGAAGTGCTGAAAAATACGGGTTTTCCCTTTCAGTGAAAAGTTCGACGATCAAAGTTCGACGCTCTGCATTCCAGCTTCGACGTGCTCCACTCGACCTGTGGAGGACAGGACAAGCTACAGGCATCTCAGCGTGGTTTTGCTGCGGAGACGACCGGTGACTCTTTTGGGACTACTTCAGCTCGATTTATGCAACGATGTCCGATCAGATAAAAAGAGTGTCTGTTAATATGCCCAAGACAAGGGGTAAGTCACCGTCTTTCTCTTTGGTAAAGTGCGCGAGTGAAATTTTGCGGGAAGACGGTAAAATCTTCCAACGAGCATGACGCAAAATTTGTAGCGCGGCACGTGAGTCAGGCGATTCTTAGAATCAGCGCGAAGCCGGAAAACGTGTTCGAGCATGCCCGCGCGCGTGTTTCGAGCGCTCGGGACAAAGGCGCAGCGAAACAAAATGGCGACGCGTGGCAACGCGGGAAAGAAAAGCCGTTAGCGCGTTCGAGCGCGAGCGCCATCTTACTCTCAGTGCACATGAGAGCGACGAGACGAGCTAGTTACTCGTGCGCGCAACCGATGGCGCTGGTTTCGCGACTCGAAGCTTGACTGCAGTATACGTTTACGAATACCGATGCTTGATGACACAATAGTGTAAATTAAAGATGATAGTTCGATTTTTAATTTAAAATTATTCAAGTTTGAGTCTTAAACTATGTTAAGGCACGCTGATCGAATCGGGAAGCAGAAACGTTTATCAAAAATTAAACTCAAGTTCGACCGAAATTAATTAAAATTGCAATTTTTTAAGTTCGACTAAAATTTCATAAAAACAGTTAACTGATTTGCTTGAATTAAACAGACCAGAAAAATCTGCAGTTGTGCTTGCTGCTCCAAGACCAGGAGCTGGGTATTTCGGAAAAATACCCGGATGATTCTATTTATCCAGAAATGGACAAAGAGGGAAACATCAACATACTGACGTCAAGTGGTGTAAAATATGAGATAGGTAACGCTTGAATTTTTTATATAAGATTGAAAATGAAAATTAAAAAAAACTCGTATTTCCACAACAAAATATGTACATATTAAATCTAAATAGCATGATGTTCAGTTCCAAACTAAAGCGTTGGCTAGTACTTGTAGGGTAGTGTATGTTGTTGCTGCTACACTGTGTGTGCTGTAAAATCACAGTTTTATTTTTTTATCTCTTTATATAAAAATCAGGCAATCAGCACTGCTTCTTTGATTGTTGTTCGTCAACTAAGCATATGCTTAATAAATTGCTACATGTGATAGAGTGCTAATTTTGATTGTTGTTCGTCAAAACAAGCAACTCATTTGTAAAAATGTTCCTAGATAATTCTCAAATCGAAGAACGGATACTGGAATCCGTGAAAAAGGAAATCGAAAGGAATCAAACCGAAGAGGTGGCTTCGGCTACGGAGGTTGACCCAGGCCAACATGGGAATACTTTGTCCTCGAAGCTGGATTGTAACGAAGTGATAATTGACGGCAGGCCGGCCAATTAGCTTGATGAAAGGGAAAGTGAAACGTCCAAATCGATGGATGATAACAGCTGGAAAAATAAGTTTGAAGCAAACATGCTAGGTAAATCCACCCCAGTTATTAAATCAAATCAGCTTATACAACTGGGTTTGGGACTGAACAATTTCCATCATGATTCGAGGACACCTAAGCTCGGACAGTTTTCTTTGAATAATACTGACAAAAATCTTGAAATTTCAGAAATAACGGCTAAGCTGGATAAGTTGGAAAAGGAGAATGCAGATCTCAAAAAGACAATCGAAACGGAGTGCAATAGAGTGCATGACGATGTGGTCACGGAACTGCTCAGACATAAATGGGCAATTAAAGAAAATTACAGCTGGATAGAAGAAAAGGTACAGTTTTGGGCTGAACAGGATCGTTTGTGCGATGAAGCACAAGACGAATCAGCTGGACTTACGGCAGATGCAGAAAATGCGCAAAGCAACAATCAACCGTTGAATCAGACCATCTCAAATAAAGTAACATCAAATGCTCATGTAAGTAGAGATTATATAGCAAAACTAATTCAAGATGAAGTTAATAAGATAGATTCAAATAAAAGTATTGGAAATATACAAGACAAAATTCAGATCGAAGTAACAAATAAAGATAGTACTTTTCGTAGAGAATATAAATTAACTCAAAATTTTAATATTAACACTTTTTTAGACTTTTTAAATTCAGAATTGACTCTTGCTGATTTATTGTATGTGATTGATTCGACGGTTAAGCCGACACGTGTACTCGATGAAACAAAGCTGGAAAAAGATAAAGTTCGAGTTCGCGATATTATCATAAATAGAATTGATATATCTTATTATGAAAAGGTATCTGATATTCGGGATCCTATTAAATTGCTGGATGAAATCAAACGTATTAAAGAAAACGAATTAAACGTGACTACAAGAAGTGTAAGAAAAGAGTTACACAGTATTATATATAACCCACATAAAGAGAGAGCATCTGCTTTCTGGGATAGGTTTGATAGAATAGTTCGATTATATAATAAATTGCCTGATACGCCTCCTTTGTCTGAAGTTGAGATAAACGATGCATTCTATGAAGCCATCGTTGTACATTTACCTCAAGTTAAAGAGCCCGAGTTTTTGAATAAAAATACAACGGGGAAAGTTTTAAATTTAGAACAACTTAAGGATTATATTGTACAACAGGAATCAGCTCGAATTGGATCAAACGGGTCAGCTGGAGAGAAAGCAGAAGCTGGATCAAAAGCCTACCTTGTAACTAATCGTGGGGTCCTTTGCTACAACTGTGGCAACAAGGGTCACTATAAAGATGAGTGCACAAGAAAAGGCAAGATGTGCTTCAGATGCAAAAGGTACGAAGGTCATGTTCGTGCAGACTGCCCATACTGGGATAATCAGCTTGAAAAGGTTCTACAAGAAAATGAGAATCAAAGAAGGTATGAATCTTCAAATTCTTATCGGGGTGGTAAACGCGGTGGATACAGTCGCGGTGGAAAACGACGTAATACTGAAGCACCTAAGGGTAGCGACCCTAAGAAAACTAAGTCCGATAGAGGCCATCCCGGGGCAGATCACGTGGAAAAGGTAGACAGAACAAGCAAATCAACAATAAATCTACCAAAGCCTCCGAATCTGGTGAGTGCATAAGTCTATATGTAGACACTAAGTTACCCAACGCGGTAGAAAGCGATAAAAATCAATTGATTAGATTTCTGGCGGACTCGGGTGCTACAAAACACATGACTAACTATAAATTAATTTTTAAAACGTTCGATAATACTAAAAGACTTGATATTAAATGCGCAAATGGTAATAACTCAGCGATCATAAAATCGGAGGGAGTAGGTAACATTGCGGGTTACACCAAAAATGACGATTTCTTAAGCTTGAATAATGTGATTTATGCTAAGTCATTGTCGGAAAATTTGCTGTCATTAAGAAAATTTGTTGATAAGGGTTTAGGTATCTATTTAGACAATAAGAGAATCGATATTTTTGATCCAGTGTCAAAAATGATTTTTGTGTCCGGAATATATGAGCAAGCTTATTGGGTAAGAAACAAATAACTCTGATGGAAATGAAAATAATAAAATAAATAAGGTTGTTGCATATATAACCACAAGGCGTCGTGAATATCCGACTGTAAGTGTTGCACCCAATAAGAAGAGTGAGTCTGAGATTAAAGAGACAACTCGTGAACAAGACAAGCTTGAAAGTACTGAAATTAGTGAAGATAGTAAGCTTGATGAACCAATGCAAATTGATAATGAAGTAAATGTAGAAGTAAATTCAGACAACAACAAGCTATGCTCTAGTTATTCAAATTTCGAAAACACTTTAAATGATAGAAAAATATGTAATTTAGATGAATCAGTTGCCTTAGAAAAATTAGATTGTGAATCTAACATCAGTAAAATCAATAATTTGTTTTACACCAATAAAGCCATGCTATGGCATGTCAGATTGGGACACGCTTCATTGAAAAAGTTGAAAGAATTTCAGAAAAAGTTTCCAAACTTGAAAAACTTAAAGGAAATTAAGTTCGATGATTCTGTGATGGATTGCGAAGTTTGTATTGTGTCGAAATTTAATAAGTTACCCTTCAGTTCGACTAGACAGAGAGCGACTAAACCTCTGCAAATTGTTCACGCAGACACAATGGGACCGATTAGTCCAGCATCCCAAGAAATACAGATTCATATCTGTATTTATCGATGATTATTCACGACTTGCAATAGCGTATCCAATGAAACACAAGAGTGAAACGGGTCACTGCCTTGAATCTTTCATTAAAAGCTCGAGAAATTTATTAGGATATGACGCTAAATTCTGTTATCTTAGATGTGATCAAGGTACAGAATTCACAGGAGGATATACACAAGAAGTTCTGGATAAGTTTGAAGCAGAGCTAAAGTTAGCTAGCCCAGATACACCTGAGCATAACGGGGTGGCTGAACGATTTAATCAGACCGTCCAAAAATTAACGAGAGCTTTAATGTATGATACACGCCTACCTGAGAATATGTAGGACCTTGCCCTGAATGCAGCCGTCTATTACTATAATAGAACGCCTCACAGCTCGAACGAAATGATACCACCCTTGCAAATGTTTAAACCAGATTCTAAACTCAATCTGGAACAATTAAAGCGTTTTGGTTGTATCGCTTATATCAAATTACAAAGAAAGATAGGACCTAAGTTTGATCAGCTGGGAAAAAGAGTAGTACTAATAGGCTACAAACCAACTGGATATCTATTCTTGAAACCAGAAGAATGTAAATACTACGAAAGCAGAGATGTTCGATTCAACGAAAAGCTTGTATTTGGAGACAAATACAATAAACAGAGCATCAAAGACTGGTCTAATCCAATGGAAGATATAAATAAGGAGAAGTGGCTTGTTAAGTTTGATGAAGAGGATGAAATTTTGATCTCTGAAACGGAGGGAGAAAGACGGCGAAGAGGTCGCCCAAGAAAAGAAAAATGAGTCGAACTCCCATCAGAATCACATACACTTGAATCCGACTTAAACCTGCTGGAAAGCGATGAAATGAATGCGTTCATTGTAACTGTAGAAAACGATCCAAATTCTTACAGAGAAGCCATGAGTACTAAAAATAAACTTGATTGGCAAGGAGCCATTAAAAGCGAATTAGACTCAATGGAGAAAAATAAAGTCTGGACAATTGTCGACAGACCTATGATTCAAGGAGGAAAAAGACCTAATATCATTGACTCAAGGTGGGTCTTAAAAACAAAAGTTGATTTGAATAATGAAAGCAAGTATAAAGCTCGACTTGTGATAAGGGGTTTCAAAGATCAAAATAAATACAAATTAATGGAAACATATGCACCTGTTTCCCGGCTTCCTCAAATCAGATCAGTACTAGTCATAATAAACAAGTTCGATCTTGAAGTAAGACAGCTTTTTTGAATGGAACAATCGACAACGAAATTTATATGGAAATACCTGAGAGTATTGACTGCTCACCAGTAACCAGACCAGATAAAGTCTGCAAAATTCAACGTGCTTTGTACGGTTTGAAAATAAGTCCGAAAAAGTGGTATGAAAAATTCACAGAAGTTGTAATAAAACTAGGATTAGAGTCTCACGATTCAGAACCGCGTCTCTTTACTTGGCGAAACAACGAGAAATATCTGATAATGTTGTTGTATGTTGATGACATACTGATAGCCAGTAATGATACACGTCAAAACTTAAGTTGGAATTTGAAATGTCTGACATGGGAGAGCCTAAGAGCTTTCTTGGCATTGAAATAAACAGAGACAGGCAAAATCGAACGATGACTCTGACTCTAGAAAATTACATAGACAAAATGTTAAAACGTTTTGGATATAGTGAAATGCATCCTCAAAGAACGCCAATGGTGACAAACCAAGTAGCAAATCGTGAAAGGCGAGAAAGAGAGGAAAGCGAAAATCAGCTCGAAAATACACTGAACAAAACAAACGTCCTTATAGAGAAATAGTTGGTTCTCTTTTGTATCTTGCCAACACTGTACGTCCCGACATAACGTATGCGGTGAACGTGTTAAGTAGACACCAAATTAATCCCACTGATGAGGAGTGGAAAATGGTGAAACGAGTTTGTCGGTATCTGAAACACACCAGAAGTCTGGGTCTTAAGTTTGAAGGAAAGCTCGATAACTTGCAAGGTTTTTCAGATGCCAGTTTTGCTGACTGCAAAGGCTCGATTACAACGAGTGGATTTGTAATCAAACTGTACGGTGACACTGTAGCGTGGAAAACCCACAAACAGTCCTACGTAGCCTTGTCGACATGTCAGGCTGAGTACGTAGCAATGAGCGAAGCTTGTCAGGAAATGTTATCTTTGCAAAATTCATTAAGTTTGATTTTGAGAAACTCCTTCTCACCCATGACTCTTTGGTGCGATAACAGAGCTGCTGAGGCCAGTACTCAAGTAAGCAACACGAATAAACTCAGGCACATGACCGAATTTCGAGAACATTATGTCCGAGAGTGCGTAGCCAGAAATCTAGTCAAAATCAGTTGGATTGCTTCTAAGCAACAAATAACAAATATATTCACAAAGGCGTTGCCTTTTGAATTACATGCTAAACTAACAAAGTTGCTCTTAAACTATGATTTAGAATATTAATGTTTGCTTGTTTCATTTCAGACGCTAAACCATAATGCTGGATGACGTTGTTGGAAATCTGCTCGGGAGGGAGTGTTGAGTGTAAGCGAGCAGACTTCGGCCCGCCGGAGACTCCATGCGTGCAAGGCATGATGGGACTGCGCTCACTTCTCTCTGAGCTCTCGAGACAGAAAGACGCGTTCGCATTCTTATACGTTTTGAATATACTTATTTGTGTTTTATATAAGCTGGATCTTTGTAATAACATACTCTGTTTATAACAGATCGAAGGTAAGCTCGATGTGAATAAAGAAGTGTCATTTGCCATAAAAGTGTGTTATTTTCCTAAGACACGCCGGGTCGATTATTTTTCAACAAAAGAGCTTATATTTCGTGCGGTGAGGCTGTTCCCAGAAAAGCTCGCTCGATCGCTCGATCTTGGCCGCAGAAAAGTCGGCGGAACAAACTTGCTGTTTTACCACCTTTGATGAGAAAAAAAGCTATTGTTTCGTGCGGCGAGGCTGTGCGAGCCCTTCGCGCGATACGACACTCAGAAAAGCTTGCTTGATCACTCGATCTTGGCCGCAGAAAAGCCGACAAAAAAAAATCTTGCCGTTTTTCCAATCTTTAGTAAAGAAAAGATCTTGTCTTTCGTCCGGCGAGGCTGTGCGAGCCCTTCGCGCGATACGACACTCAGAAAAGCTCGCTGGATCACTCGATCTTGGCCGCAGAAAAACCGGCAAAAAAAATCTCGCTGTTTTTCCAATCATTATTAAAAAAATGAGCGGCGAAATTTTCTTGCGGCGAGACTGCAAGAGATTGCTATCCTGTAAATAGGTTACGTTTTGATCTGCGTTGGGCTACGTACCTCCTAGCTTTTCTCAAATTGCCAAGATTTTGCTCATGGAACATTAGTTCTCGGCGCAAGCCAATCATCAGATTCTGCGGAAATAGTTCAACTCGCGTCCGCTTCCCCTTTTTCTCGCGCATCCGCCACCGACCTCCTTAGCAACGGTTTCCCTCACTTGTTACCGCGCGGCCGCTGCCGCGCTCACTTCCCCTTACGCGCTTTCCCGCCTGGCGCAGTGGTGGGAGAATTTTCTTTTCCTGACTGGAAAATTGAAAAGTGGAGGACAATTTTTCGGACAAATTCCCCTGGTCTCAGTTTTTCGCGCTGATCACGGTGGTACCAAAACGTTGTATTGTTTTAGAATCACTCTGTAGAATAAGATTACCGTTTTTATCGCGTGAATTATTTTAATCTCTTTATTATGATCTTTTAATGAGCGATGAATTAGTTTAAAGAAAGTCTCGTGCCGGGTGAGGGTAAAAATTTTGAAAAATAAAAATTAGAAAAGGTAATGATTAGAAATTCAAAATTTATAAACTGAGATTTTAAAATGAAAAAAGTTATAACACAAAAATGTTGAATTGAAATATTGCGAAAGGTGATATTGGTGGTTAAAATATTGCAAAAGCTATATTTTTAGGAATATCCAAATTAAGCTTTTCCAAATTATACCTTTCCAATATTCTGGGACTTAAAATTTTACCTGTCGTTATAATTCAATTCGTAATTTTTGCCTATCAAATATTTATTTTTCTCTCTCTCTCTCTCTCTCTCTGCGCTATCGGCCTTGCTTTGTCTCTCTCCTACTTCGCGCTATTCATGTAATAGAATTGGCATTTATATAAACTACACCGTTGACATTATTCTGCCTGTGTTATTGCGCTCCTGACTCTACCCTGTCCCGCGCTTCCCTCTTAGAAGTAATTCGCGATTAAGCTGCGTAGCATAAAATCTCACGATGCCTCCGCGGGCTTACGCGCTTAAGGACAAGTACGTACAGCATACTGCGCTACGGGCCAGGCTTCGTACAGCCTGCAAGAAGCCTGGAACGAGCTGCTGCATTTTCTCCTCTCGCTATACGACAGATCAGTGGATACGCCACTGATTTCCTATACACGAGCTATAAAACCCCATTATAAAACTCCTAAGGGGTGAATCGGAAATCAATCAATTAATAATAATTAAAATTTTGGAAGGTTTGAAAAGTATTATTCATAAACTGTAAATAATGTTGAGGCCTTTCTCATACATAAACATATACATACATGCATATTTAGTGTTGAAATATCAAAATATTTAAAATTATGTACAATCCTAAATGTATCTAATACTAAAAATCACATCACTATAACTCATTTTCAAAAATGTACATTTGAATAAATATTTAATGCAGTATAATATATATATATATATATATATATACAGTTAGGCACACTTCAATGTAAGGGGGCACACCGCGTTTGAAATTAAAATCAAAATTTTACATTGAAAATTTATAAATACTTATATAAATAAACACATTTTTTTTACTATTCTTAAACATAATTACCTTTATTTTGATGGTTTTATCTATAATACCTACGTATAGGAGGGAGTCCATAATTTATTGACCGTAAGATTCGAAAGGAACGAATGGCCCAAATAAGCTCAAACTCTAGGATATTGTTTAAAAGTACATTATAGTTATGGTATGAATGAGGGAATTTGGTTTAAATTACATAGAAAAAAAGTTACATGATAATTATGTTAAAATTAATCAAAAATTGATAAAAAAAGTCAGTAATATGCTTATAAAACTTTTTCTGTGAAATTTAAACCAAATCAGTATTATAGAGTATATAGAATGTTGGTTTATTTGTATAAGTATTTATAAATTTGTAATGTAAAATTTTGATTTTAATTTCAAAGGCGGTGTGCCCCTTATGTGACAGTTGAATTTTAATAATACGTATGGGCTATATAAAAAAAAACAAATAATCTATTGATCTATTATCTGTGTATTTTATAATATCTTATCTATTGATCTATTATCAATAAGGTATTATAAAATACCAAACTGTTTTAATCAAATTTTCGATTTAATGAAGGTTTTTTTTTGCTATTTTGATTTGATAAATATACAATGTAATGTTACGTCGTACGACGTATGCTTACTATTAGTAATATTTCTTTATGATTTGAACAATTCGATATGGCCTAAATTAAATAAAAACTGCTGAATCTCAATTTTCCAATGCGTCAGTGTCGCTTATGAGTTGAGTTCGCAAAATGCAAAATAATCACTTTTGTAACACGATTTCGATTTACCTTGCGAATCAGCGATAAATCAGCAATTCGTGATGTTGTAAGCGAGCGCTACTTTTTATGTATACATTTTCCGTAATTTTAAGTTTGTAAATATTGCAAAAATTACACTACGAACGAAGGTTTTAAAAAGCCTTATACGCACTCACAATCGGTGACAATTATTTTAAAACTTAAGCCGCCTAGCCGCAATTATATATTTCTTACAAAGTCTAAATATACAGATTTTATAAACTACAAGTCTTAGCTCTTTTAAATTAAGTGAGAATATTATTTTACATTGAAACGAGATTTATTATTTACTTCTACTTCTAAAAATTATTTGAATAAACGATCGGTTTACCGTAAAAGAGATCTTGTGAGTTATATTCATTTACGAGAAAATCCAAACTACCCAGTATGAGTCTACAGCTGTAATCTACTCAACTAGTACCAGGTTCAACGTAAAGGTAAGTTTTACATTTATTTTACTAACAGTGAGAGTGTTAGGCGCGAATAAACAATTTCTTACAGCCTCGCCACTACACATATCATTACGTTCCTATCTATTCAATTTAGGATAGACAGGATGTAATAGTCATTGTTATCCACGTCCATCAGTATGATACTTCAAAATTATGAATACAATTATTAGTTATTTTATTAGCTAAACTTATTATTTTATTATCTATATTATTTTTAGCAGTTACTTTTTCTTTGCGTTGGCTTCTAAAGAGTTAATTAATCATTGTCGTATATAATACCTCAAGTTCCTCAATATTAAATTTATCAGAATTTAATTCAAATTCACTATATTATATTACTTGAATAAGATCTCTTATAATCGAAATTTCAGCAATAGTTTTAAAATAAATTTTATCATTATAATCTTTTGATATACTAGTAGAAATGATAAATGTGAGAAACTGTGAAAATTTGTGAACAAGTGTGAAAGAATGTGAAAAATCAAAATTTTATATCAACATTTGGAAAATCACTAACAAGAACATTGTCATTATTTTTTACATTTTTTCACAGTTTTTCACATTGTTTAACATTTTTACACATTCAGAATTTCAACAACAAAAAAGTGCTTTTTCGTTGTAACACTTAGGCACAGTTTTTCACATTTCCTCACAATCGTTCACATTATCCCACATTTTACATACATTATTCTTAGGAACAATTGAAATCCATTTTTAAACTAGTTTGCATAAAAATATACAACTTTTTTTACAGTACTTTTATTTGTATTCTTACATTACATTAAAGCTTCATTTACATTTTTTGTAATTTTATATGAATATAGTACGTTTAAATTATAATATTGCGTACTAGCCTCACATTACAATTATAAAATAGAATAATCTATTTAAATAAACAACTTTTTATTACTTTTTATATTTTATAAGGAACTGGGCGATTTCAGACAATTATTCTTATTCGTCTGGAAACGATGATTTTGATCCGTCTGTGTTCTCTGCAGCGAGGGGATCTCTTTAGTTATTCTCTACAGGAGGCTCGTCGTTTTCTAAATCTCGTATTGATGCTTCTCCAGATTGTGAAGAAAGAAATGTAATTGGATTTTTTCCTGTTTCCTTAAATGAAGATTTTCTAGAAGGAGTAGTTTTACTTAATCTCTCTTCTGGATCTTTACTTCTAATAGCTGTAATAGCATTATGATAAAATGTGTTACATTTTGCTAAATTATGTCTTATTTGCAGTGATGTAAATTTGTGAATCTTCATCCATTTGTAGAATTTTGCAACTATTGCCTCTGTTTTGGTAGAGCTAAGCTGTCTTTGGTCCATATTATCGTTACGTCTTGCAACACATCGGGTGGCAAAGTCTTCTTTCCCATATATACCTACACACATTGCAGAAAATAATTTACTGATTTTGTCACTTTTCATTGCTTCTTTATAGGCTGCAGAGTTACAAATGACTCTTTTGCAATTTCATTAGCGATTGACTCTCAGTTTCTTCATTCGACAAAAATATTCTGCTAGCGTATCATCTGTAATATGGATATTTTAGTTAGATATTATTAGATTATTGGATTTTAGTTAGATATATTAGTTTTATATATTTATTAGATATATTTGAATGAAATATAATAATGTGTATAAATAATATTACAAAAAAGATAAAATATAAATGTGTGACAAGAAATGTTTTGACGCTATGTAATAATAATATTATTTATTATCATGTATGTGCAAGGTCAACAGCAAATTGCAATGTTCAAAATTTTATTTTATAGACGTAAGTAATAAACAAAATTATTTTATTGACATAACCTTATGCATTTGTTTGTAATATACAAAAATGGATAGCAATAAAATGTGCAGCTTACACATTAATTTCAATAAATTATTTATTTACCTGCTTGAGAAGCACTTGAATTAGCAGCACCTTTTTCTGTAATTTGTTTTTCTAATTTGTCGCACTTCTCTCTCAATTTTCTTACTTCTTCCTCAGCAGCCGTGCATCTGTTTTTGTAAAAGCCTACTTGCTGCTTGTAAGCAGAAATAACAGACGGCGTTTTTATGTTTCGTTCCTACGTATATATATTCGCGTTCTTAAAGAATGTTTCGTATAGTAGATTGAACAATGCTTCTTGGAAATGTCCAATGACGATGCTGTTATACAGGGGAATGTGACTCAATATATATGTACTTCTACTATACCAGTATAATAAGTATGGTCAGGGCTGTGCCTAGAACCATTTCAACATGGCGTCGATGGCCAAAACCGACGTACCAACCTCCAAAAAATTCACTAGCAGCATGGCTCACTACTGCACGCCCAGCGCGGACGTGTCGGTGTGAGCGCTCGGCCAAGTGATGGCCAAACATGCGCAGTGAATTCGGCCGAGCCAGGGTGCGGATGAAAATTTTTGAATTTTGCAGGTTATGTGCAGTATGGGTTGCAAAACATGCAGAAAGAGTGACTTTCTGTTTGAGAACTGAGCTGAATAGCTTGTTATTTTATTTAAAATAACAGCTGTTAGAAGACTTCGATTAAACATCAAGTCTGGATAATGCACAAGATTTGACTCATGCCATTTTTAGTCGAAGAAATTTTTAAAAACTCAATTTATATGAAAGTGATGTATCGTATAAACTTGAAACTTAATATTCAAGCCATGTTGAAACTTAATGTTCAACCTGTTAGACTCCGATGTGAGCGGACGCATTCACCGAGGCTACTGCCGACTACTTACTTACAATATATCACATTATTATTTAAACCTCACAGTGTTAATTTATTTATCCACTATTCCAACATGGTAGCAGAGCGTTGGAATCTCTTTTTCAATTCTACATCAACCTTCGGGGAAATGTAAAATTGAGGGGGGTTAAAAAGTGAGGTTAGAATAAAAGCCACGTGGAAACGAAGTTAACGGTTATTGTTAACAAAGTGAATCGCACAGTGAAAAATTGAGCAGTGAAATAAAAGGAGAAAATTTAACTGTAAAAAAAATTATAAGCTTGTAAAGCATGAAAATTCGAATTTTGTGTTGAAACGTCTGTCAAAAAAAAAGCAAATTTCAAGTGAAGATTAACCAGTCCAGAAAAGGTTAAAGTCAAAAAATGTATGCTCAGTGACGAAGATAAAGTTGTCAGGTACTAAACGAAAAGAAGATTTTCAAAAATTAACAAAGATTAAAGTGCGATGTCAATAGATTAAAGTCGGCGAGTGAAACACGTGGTAACGTGCTAGTATAGAGCACATGGCAATTTTGAGGTTAAGCACATGTTTTTGTGGCTAAAGCAAAAAGTGAATCCAGAACACGATTTAGAAACTAAAGAAGCTCTTTGGAAAGAGGAAATAAGAAATCCGATTAGAAAATTATTTTTAAAAGAACTGAAGAAGGTTATTAATGTAACAAATCAAGTATATGAACATATAAAAGTAAAAGAAGAATAAATGGCTAAACAAGCAAAAATTGAGGATATTTTGATACCAGTTTTCGATGGTGCAAATTATACAAGTTGGAAAATTAGATTAATGATTTTATTAGAATATAAAGAGTGTAAAGATCCAGCAGTCAGAGCAATGACTGAAGATGAAGCCAAATGGAAGAATATTGATCTAAAAGCAAGAACAATAATAATAAGTTCGATATCAGACAAACAGTTAAAGTATGTTGGTGAATGCGCAACAGCTCTTGAAATGATACAAAAGTTTGATAAAATGTATTTATCATAGTCCGCAGCCTTACAAATAATATGCAGAAGTAAGATTGAAGAAATTAAGTTGAATAATTACAAATCAGTTGAGGATTTTTTTGTGGAGTTCGAAAATGTTACAAATGAGTTCAAATCGGCTGGTGGAAGACTAGAAGAAACCGAAAAATTAAGATATTTGATCAGAGCCTTGCCACCAAGCTATAGTTACATTGGAGATTTCATAGATATTATTCCAGAGGCTCAGAGAACTGTAGACTACGTGAAGTCTAAAATAAAAGAAAAGAATATGACTAAAGCCGAGTCAGATAATAAGAGTAACGTCAGTACTTTTGCAACCCAGGCAAAAGGTAAATGCTACAATTGTGGCAAATTTGGTCACTACAAGAGTGAATGCACGAGTCTACAACAATCGAGCAACCGAGGCAAAGGTGCTCACTACAACCAAGGTCAACGAGGTCACCAACGAAGAAACTACAGAGGTCGTGGCCGAGGCAGAGGACAAGGTCAACCCAGAGGTGACTCTTCAAGCGAACAACAGGGCAACTATTCATCTGAATCATGGACAACAAAGGTATGCCACGACTCGAACAATTCTTATACCTACCCTTGGGAAAAGTATAAGAATAATAAAACAAGTGAAGTATATCACGTAACAGGTTGTAGCGAAAATTGTAGCGAAATCGATTGGTTGTTAGATAGTGGTTGCACAGGTCATATTATAAAAAATGATATATTCTTTGATAAATGTGTAGATTTGAAAAATCCTGTTGATGTAAAATTACCAGACAGTAAAATGTTAAAGGCAACCAAAATAGGTACTGTTAAAACTTATTTTAAAAATTATTATAATCAAAAATATATTGATATACAAAATGTCTATTACGTTGAAGGAATTAAACAAAATTTGATGAGTCTTGCAAAAATAACTGAAAATTATACAGTATTAGCAAATAAAGATACTGCAAAAATTTTTAATAAATCTAGAGAGTTAATAGCCGTAGCATACAAAAAGGAAAATTTGTTTTATATGAAAAGTTTTGTATTAGAAAAAAAATAAATCCATGTATGTAAATTCAATAAAACTAACTGACAAAGAAAAATGGGATAGGGCATTAGGCCATGTAAATTTTCAATATTTAAATAAATTAGTAACTGATAGATAAGTTGAAGGACTGCCAGAAAAAATCGAAAATGTCGAAATGAAGTGCGCAAATTGTATAGAGAGTAAAATGGCAAATGTACCTTTTGATAATAACAGAACAAAAACTACTGAAATCCTAGAATTGATCCATACTGATTTGAATGGTCCACATAATACTACTGGTTATGGTGGAGAAAAATATTTCTTAACATTTGTTAATGATTATAGTAAGTGCACTAGAATCTTTTGTATTAAAAGTAAATCAGAGACTGCAAATTGTTTAAAAAAATTTGTAAATTTAGTAGAAAATAAATTTAATAAAAAGGTTAAAAAATTACGTTGCGATAATGGTAAAGAATATCTGAATCACGAAATCTACGATTTTGTAAAGTCTAAAGGAATTGAATTATTGCCATGCCCACAATACGTCCATGAATTAAATGGAGTAGCGGAAAGATATAATAGATCCGCAATGGATATGGGTAGATGCTTAATGCGAGAAGCTAAAATTCATAAGCGCTACTGGCCCGAAATCATAAAAACGGTCGCGTATTTAAAAAATTGCACAATTGCAAATACAGCTGAAAATAAAACGCCATACGAAATATTCTTTGGTAAAAAACCTAATGTTGATCATTTAAAAATTTATGGCAGTCGAGTCTTTGTAAGAGTACCAGAAGCTTTACGAAAAAGCAAATGGAACGATAAAGCACAACGAGGCGTACTTGTAGGCTATGTTGAAAATGGTTATAGAGTTTTAGTTAACGGTAGAATAATCAATGAAAGACATGTTCAAATAGTTAAAGAAAATACTCAATTAATTTTTCTAGAAAAATGCGATGATGAAAAAGATAGAGATTTGGAAAATAGCGAATCTATAAATAAAAAAAAAAACGAAATACTGGACAATGAATCCGAAATCGATGAAAATGAATATGATGTAAATTCAAATAAACGAAACACTCTTATCTCTACTCAGACCTTCAAGGAAAGTAGAGATAACGAACCAAATCTTGACGTTGTTAAAAACGCAAAAGAAAATGCAGAAAATTTAACTGTAAAAAGAACGTCCTATAAGTAGATATGGTAATTCTGTAACACATTTCATTTATGTAAACCATATTGATGCAAATATACCGAATACATTTGAGGAGGCGATAAACTCCACCGAATATAAAAATTGGAAAATTGCTATGGACTCTGAAATAAATAGCTTAAATAAAAACAATACGTGGCAAATTGTTGAAAGACCAAATAATAAAAAAGTTATTGATGTAAAATGGGTCTACAAAAAGAAAAATAATAATTTTTATAAAGCTAGATTAGATGTAAGAGGTTTTCAGCAAAGAGAATATATTGAAAATGTTTATTCGCCAGTAGGTAAAATGCAAACTTTGAAAATTCTACTGTCATATAGTTGTAAAAATAACTTGTTTATTGAACAAATGGATGTTGTATAACGGTGCTTACTACCGTGTATAAAGGATCAGTAACGAGTATACTGATCTAAAGAGTATCGAGAGGAATTGATACAGCAGCTCGTAGCAGGCTTCTTGAAGGCTATACGAAGCCTGGCCCGTAGTGCAGTATGCTGTACGTGCTCGTCCTTGTGCACGTGAACCCGCGGAGGCGTCGTGAGTGCTTATGCTGCGTAGCTTAATCGCGGATGAAGTAAACGCATATCCGAGAGGGGTGAGCGCGGGGAAAAGGCAGAGAGTCAGGCGTAAAATCACAAAGAGCAGGTGAAGTTTAGATTTATGTTTGTGTATTGTAAAAAACAGCCAAATACAGTAGCGGCACAAGGCAAGAGAGAGACAAAGCGAAGCCTAATGCAGAGAGAGAGAGAGAGATCAGCGATCGAGCAGGTACTTACATTCACTTCCGCGCTGTCTCGCTCGGATGCCTCGTGGCTCGTCTTGAACGGTGCAAGCGAGTGACCGGGGCCCTCGCTGGGCAGCAGAGTAGATGCCTCGTGGCCTTGAGTGTGCGTCCGGCTATGGCGGGAAGACGAGCGGCAGCAATCGCTCAGCTCGTAACGAACACGCGGCGTGAAGTTGCACTCAGAGCGATAACACCGGCGACACACAAGGACACAGCTTGCTAGAGGCAATCTCGCGAGTTTCTCGCACGCAAAGTCCACGAGGGTTCCCGACCCAAGGAAGAAAACGAAACCGTTCGACTGCACCTTTCGGCGGAACGAATCGAACTTATCTCGCGCGGGACGCGGCGGCGAGACCAGCGTGGGATTTCTCCCACTCTCCCTCTCGCGGCACGCGCGTGGCTCTCTCTCTCTCTCTCTCTCTCTCTCTCTCTCTCTCTCTGTGTTCGCACGCTGGGTCTTCTGCTCTCTCACTTACCTTGTCGCTGAAAGAATGTACATAATATATATGTATACATATATATACATGTGTTGTACTGAGGGAGAGAGACATAACGAGAGTACGATAGTCAGCTCGTTATATGCCCCAACCCCAGACGTTGGTAGCACGGGGGACCAACTCGATCAACTAGTCTCTCTCGATTATGTAGAATTAAAATGTCATGTTTATGAGAATAGGAAAATATTTATTTATTGAACATCTAAGAAAAGTAATAATAAGGTACACTAGACCTGTTTAAGAGCTATTAGTCTCTTTGTCTCTCTTGTCGAACTAAGGAAAACATAATAAAATGAACTAGTTAAACGCGTCGGTGCCGTACAATAATTATTATGTTTCCTAGCAGCGAGCGAATAACAAAAAAAAATTTATAATGAAATCAGTCTTCTGATTGTGTATGCTGCGAAGCTTGACAAGAGGTGTGATAATCTATCTTCTGAGTAGATGCTCTTAGTAGCGGTAGCGCTGAAACTCTCCGCTCTGGAACTTGGTGTGCAGGAAGTAGTTAGGACAGTTCTTGGTCCTTGACATGCCTGTCAAATTACACACCTGGCAGTACCTAACGAATCGCAGATCTCTGCGAGGGCCATCCATAGGGTCACAAGGCTCCTTAGCATGTCTGTAGATCATTGCTGTTGGCCCTGGATCTCTAGGAGGTAGCTCGCTGGTGCGTTGGGCCCTCGGTTTGCCGGCCTGAGGAGCCTCGAGCTTGTGCAGCTGCGCACGGATTTCCTCCAGCTCGTGTAATTTCCGCAGCTGCTCCAGCTTCAGAGCTTGCTTCTGCTCTTCCCTCTTCTTTTCTTCTTGCCACTGGGCTTCTGCCTTGGTCAGATGCTCCTGTAGCTCGACCGCCTTCTGTACCTTGGCCAGGAAGTCCTGCGGGACCATTGCCCTTGTCCTGGCGTCGGGGTGGCTCGCGAAGCGGATCACCTCCTCGTACGTCGCTTTCTCCTGTAGCTGGGCCTGTTGGCGAGCCCGTCGACAGGCGCGGGCTTTGGCTTCGAGCGCTGTCCACTGCTCGAGTGCCGATGTCCGGTCGTCGGTGGTAGACGGGGGCGGCGTGTCCGGACAAGTGGTTCGCGGAGCGACTTCCTCCTCCTCGGGCTCTGCACGCTGGGAGTCAGCCTCGGGTACTTGCTGTGCCTCCGGTGCATCGCCCTGAGGGAGCCTTTCCTGGCTGGGTGACGGGGCAGGTAGAGCGAAGGCTGGCCTATCTGTCAGGAGTCGAGCGGACTCTCTAGTGGTCCCTCCTAGGGACCGGAGGAGTTCCGACCACGGACGCAGTTCATCCAGAGTTGGCGGGATTTCGCTGGTCTGGGCGAGGATCAGTTGGGCCACCAGCTTCTTGATCTGCTGCAGCAGCTCAGCTGGCACCTCTATGATGGTTGCCGGCTTCTTGATGAGTAGCATGATCCTGCGAGAGAGATTATAAAGTCGGTTATGGCTGATCTCCTGGACGTAGATGTAAAATGGCAAGGTTAAGATAAGCAGAAACAAAGGGCGTGAATTACAAAAGCGATAGAAGCAGGCAATAAGTGGTAATAATAAAGAAAGAATCTCTAGTTCTATTTGTCTCGGGGACGCAATCGTCGAGGCGACGTTGTAGTCAGCGGAGGTGCCTCCTTTTTAGAACCTCGCGGCCTGCCCCTGCGCTTCGGTATAACCGAAGTCGGAATTTGTGGCGCAGAGCTCGCCGTCGTTCCTGCAGACGGCGCAGGTTGGGAAATAGCTGCGTGCTCGTCTTTTTTAGGCGAACTGGGCGGTTCTGGCACTGGGTTGTCCGAATCTTGCGGATCAGGCGAGTCCTCGGGGAACTGCTCTTCGTCGCGGCATGACTTTAAGTCACACACGGCTACCTTGCCTATATCAACTCCCTGCTCTGTCTAAAGCTTGTAGGAGTTCATCCCGATGCGATCCGTTACGGTAAAGGGACTCGCGTACTTAGGGCTGAGCTTTGCAGCGATGGCTTGAGCAGCGGAGGAAAGAATGCGGTTTCTCGCCCATACCTTTTCACCGACTTTGTACTCTATGTCGCGGTGTTTCGCGTTGTAGTACTTTTCCTGCCGTTCTTGGGCGGCTCTTGAATTTTCAAGGGCATTAGCCCGAAAATCATCTAGCATTTTCATGCGATCCTGCCAGTTATCACGTGCTGCTTCTTCTAAGCTTTGCCTGATGGCTTGCTCTATTTCTTTTCGTGTGGTGCACGGCGGCTCGGGATTTCTTCCATAATTGAGGAACGCTGGGCTAGAGCGAGTCGCCTCGTGAATAGCAGTGTTGTACGCAAACGCAAATTCTGGAATGTGCTCGTCCCAAGTAGTATGCTTGATTTCGCTGAACGCGGCAATCATGGTTTTGATAGTGCGATTCACACGCTCGGTCGGGTTGGATTTAGGCGAATAGGGAGCACTGGTGCCGTGGTACACTCCATGTCTTTACAAAAACTTGTCGACAAGCTTGTTTTTAAATGGAGTGCCATTATCTGACAAAAATCGATCGGGAATCCCGAATCTCAAGAAAATTCGCAAATTCAGTTCTCGCTTGATGGTTTTTGCATTCGCCTTTCTAATAGGGATGCATTCTAAATCGATGAAAATTAATAGGTGTTCATGACCTTGGGGGGACTTTGGGAAAGGTCCCATAGTGTCGCCTGCGACTATCTCCCAAGGGCGTGTAACCAAGTGTTTGCGCATGAGTCCTGAGGGAGCAAGTTGCTCAACCTTGACTTGCTGGCAAATTTGGCAATTTCGTACGAAATGAGCTGTGTCTTTATACATATTTGGCCAGTAGTACCGGAGCGCCACCCTTTGATGAGTCTTAAATCTTCCGAGATGTCCGGAGACAGGCTCATCGTGGCACTCTGCAAGGATCCTCTCACACTGTTCACGAGGTACTACGAGCTTCCAAGCATCTTCATCTTGTCCCAGTAAGACGTCTACTGCCGGATCAGGGCGGTAATGGTAAAGCCGTCCGCCGGTGATCTTCCAAAAGGGATGTGCCGTAGGGTCTTCGACGACTTGCTTCGCCTTTTTCAAGTACCAGGGGTCCTTGAAAGACTCATCCACGGAGAGAGATGCTATTACAGCCGTTTCGTCCTCGTCGGTCTCATACATGCGAGAAAGTGCGTCGGGGACAACATTGTCCTTGCCTTTACGGTGTACAATATCGAAATCATACGACTGAAGACGCAGAGACCAACGACCTAATTTTCCATTCGTATATTTAAAATTTTGAAGCCACACTAAGCTATAGTGATCCGTTACTACAGTGAAATGGTAACCCTCAATGTAAGGTCGGAATTTCTCGATGGACCAAATTACGCTGAGACATTCCCTCTCAGTGACCGATAGCCTTCGCTCTGTAGCAGACAAGACGCTGCTCGCAAAGCAGAGCACGCGATCCTCGCCGTCAATGCGCTGCAAGAGAACGCTACCAAGCCCTGTATCGCTGGCATCACATTCGATGATGAATGGAGCGCTGAAGTCAGGCCTTGCTAAAACTGGGGCGGTCGCAATTAAAGCTTTTACTTGTTCAAAAGCTGCCCAGTGTTCATCTTTCCACTCGTATTTAACATTCTTGCGGGTCGCGCAGTGAGCGGTTCACATAGTGTGGCAAAATCTTCTAAAAATTTTCGGTACCACGAGACCATCCCGAGAAATCTGCGCAACTGCTTTAAATTCTTGGGAGCCGGGTACTCAACAATAGGTTGAACTCGTTCTGGACCTGGGCGACAGCCCTCGCTATTCACAAGCACACCGAGATATCGCACTTCGGACATGCAAATTTTAGACTTTTTGCGATTTATTGTCAGACCAGCTTCATTTATCCGCTTCAGGATCAAAGTCAGCCACTTTATGTGATCTGAGAAAGTATCTGTCGCAATAATAATGTCGTCTAGATATGCGAAAGCATGCGGCTCCATTTCTGGGGTGATCAATCTGTCAGCCAACATGTGAAATGTAGCCGGCCCTCCTGCAAGGCCGTATGGCATCCTGACGAATTCAAACAAACCAAGTCCAGGTACGGTGAAGGCAGTGATCGGGATGGATCGCTCGGTAAGAGGTATTTGTAAAAATGCTCCTGAGCAGTCCATCGCCGTTATATATCTAGCGTGCTGTATTTTCCGCAGTATCATGTCCATATAAGGAAGCGGGTACGCAGCTATTTTTGACACAGCATTAACCTTACGGTAGTCGACGCTGAAGCGAAAGCTGCCGTCGGACTTCCGTACCATAACCACTGGACTGGACCAATTACTTCGGGACCTCCTAATTATTCCGGCACGGAGCATCTTGTGCACTTGCTCATGCATCTCGTCCTCTAAAATTTTCGAAACAGGGTAATACCGCTGTTTAATTGGGCGAGCACTGCCAACGTCAATATCATGATGAATCCAATCTGTGCAGCCTAGTTGCTCACAGGAAGGATCGGGTAGCAATCCCTTCATTAGATCATCGATTTCTAAGCGTTGCTCATCGGTAATTGCTTCAATTCCGAGAGAGGCGAGCGACAAAAGCTCCTCAGCACGCATAGACGAGAGAACGGCCGGTATCTCCACATCTGTGCCTTGGAGCAGTAGCTTATTTGCTACTGGGTCAAGCATCGCCGAAAATGCGCGAACGAAGTCTGCAACCAAGGTGCATTCAGTATCGACTTCGTTCAAAATAAGAACATCGATTGAATGAGTTATCCCTCCTACAGTGAAGGGCAATCTGACGCTACCCACTATGGGGACGTAATGACCGTCGACTGCTCTAGCCCCGGGGCCCACATGAGGTCGTACTCGCAAATTTAATGAAGCAGCGAGCGATATGCCTATGGGGCCGAGGACTGTGCGCGAGGCTCCAGTGTCTTAGAGTCCTCTTAATTTGTATTGGCCAACCCCTACGGCTAACCACCACCGTGGGTACTTCTCTACTAAAGCGCTAGCTACAGTACCTCCATCGCAAAACACCTCCACATCGGTCGAGCTACTCGTGGCTAGCGATGAGTCACTCGCTGTGCCGTGTAGTGTTTGCGCTACTCTTGTTACGCTTTTAGTGTTGAAGGTCCGCGGATCCTCTAGAGCGGTAGGGACCTTGTCTACTCGCTCTCTTTCTCGTTTTTTGACAATTCTTTTGCACACTCTGGGCAGGAGAACTTAGTGTACCCTGGCCAGCTGCAATACCAGCAGAGAATTCTATCGCCTTCAGGTCCTGCCGGTTTGTCCCTATTTTTATCAGACTTGGGAGTAATCGCCTCTGTTCGATTACCTCCCCGCTGCCAGCCGCCTCTACCACGTTTTCCTCCACGACCTCGGCCGCCGCCGCGAGTTGACGCTCGATGGCTGTCACCCGTTCCTTGTTTAGGTGGCGTTTCCTCTTCGGTCGAGGAAGATTCCTTTTGTGGAGAATTTTTCCCTGCGCTTGACGTGTTGCGGCTGGGAAAGCTTAGCTCTTGAGTCTTCTTCCGGAAAAACTTCTCAAAATGATTCTCCAGATCTTCTTCTGTCAGAGACGATAACTTCGCGTCCAATGAGGCAACGCTGGCCGGGTTGGCTTTGGCGGCTTTATTAGCAGGCCTATAAGCTGTTTCCGGCAGCATGCTCTGCTCGGCTGGAGGCGGCGGCCTCCACTGGCCGTCTTCGTCGTCTTCTGCTTCTTGAGCTTTGTCGAGGAATTCTTGAGTATTGGTAAGTCTTCCCCTGTAAATCTTCATCTTCTTTTTAAGCTTCGGGAGCATATTGTCGATGACTAGATTTACTTGATCCTGCGGATCCCATGGCTGGTCAAATCGACTTAAAACCGTGAGGAGGGAGACTATACAGTCTCTCACTGGCTCGTCTGCACCTTGTGTGCGTAGATGAGCTTCGACCACCAGACTTCGCTTATTCCTTTTCGTCCTGCTATAATTATTGAGAGCAGCTCTCTTGAAAT
The DNA here is from genome assembly GCA_037356405.1 of Nasonia oneida. Classification (NCBI taxonomy): domain Eukaryota; kingdom Metazoa; phylum Arthropoda; class Insecta; order Hymenoptera; family Pteromalidae; genus Nasonia; species Nasonia oneida. Next base: position 37,707 of record JAZHPH010000454.1, on the reverse strand, counting down.
CTTGGTACGTTTGCCACGAAGGCCTCAAAGTACAATACCAGAATAGTGCAGGTTTCTCGAACATGGGGACCATGGAGTCTAAAAGCTCCTCGTCGGGAATATTATTTAAGCGTCTATTCTCCTCGACTTGCTCCAAAAATTCCTCAATACTCACTACTTTGTCGCCTGAGAATTTTAACCTCCATTCTCGAACAGTTTTACCAAGATTCTTGGTTCTCGGACGAACGGTGTCCGAATTATACCAGGTGTCGTATGGCGCAACTCCCGTAGTCGGGTAAGTCGCACGAGGATTCAACTGCGAGAGCGAATTCTTGCTCGGCTGAGGCCAAACCCCCCCGTCCCAGCTCGAGCGTACGGGCTGACTAGAGACGGATGCGGCCGGTAAGCAGACGTTAGAATGCTGCTGAGCGCCTGTGAGAGAAAACCTAGGTAGGAATGCACGTGTTACTGTAGGAGCATTCAAGCAATAACCCTTAGCTGTGGAGTGAAATATCGGGGCGTGTGCGTTTAGAGGTTTTAGTTCGTTTAAATTTTGCTTACTGTTTTGACCCGAGATATCGTAATAATTTAAGTCAAACGTATCTTGAAATTGGACGCTTTTCGCGCTACGGTTTGCTCTATTGCGTAGCGCATCTTCAGCTACTTGTTGTTGCGCATTAGAGACTAGATCTTGTATTATATTTTCTAAGTCAACAATTTTTTATGATTGAGTCTGGGCTTTTTCTGCTTGCTCGGAGATGTAATTATTCATCTCCAATTGATTTTTCTGCAGTTCAGCCTCCGATATCCAAGCTCTTCTTAGTTCAGTAGCTACCGTCACCTGGATGAATTGAACCACACCGCTTGGCAAAACTGTACGGACTAAAGGCGGATCCATATTTTGACTTGTCTTGGATATGCCCTGCGGCGTTGTGGAGGTTAGCTTAACTTGTGCGCCAGCTGATCTGCTATAATATGCGCCTGTAGGCACTGATGTAATTGTAGTAGTAACTGCTGTGGTAGCAACGTGCGCTGGTGCAGAGCTATGGAGTATCGGCCCTCGTGGCGTTTCCAAGTTTATTAAGTTAGCTTCCCTGCGTGTTTGTTGGCTTGAGTCGATAGTCATTGTAAGGGACCTGTCCCTAGCCTTTTGGTTATCATGTGGCGAGCTTGACGGTAGCTGCGCGTTTTCTAGCAGGCCATTTTCAAGTTCTACCTCTGCCTCAATTACTGCAAGGACGTCATTTCTCAATTCTTCTGGGAAGCATGGTGACTGTACGAAGGTTAAGCATAAATCATCTCCTCTAGTTATATCTTCTTCTGAATTGCTATCTATTTTAAAATCTTCGACGCTGTAGTTGCCATGGAGTCTTCTTAACAGTCTATTCGCTCGCTCAAATAGCGTATTGTATGTAATTCTAAGTGTTCTAACGCATCATCCACTTCTATACTCGACAAATTTTGAATCCAGTCACGTATTCTAACATCTACGTTTTCTTTAAAACTCGTCAAATCAGCGATAGTCCAACTTGACGCCATTTTTCGAATTTATTTTAATGCTTCTTAACGTTTTTAAAAAAAAATTTTTTTTTAATTTGAAATTCAAAAATTTTCAAGTCAATTTAAAAAAAAAATTCCAATGCAATTAAAAAAAAATTTTCACGCAATTCATAATTTTCTAAAAAAAAAATTTTGGATCGATTTGTCGAGGGTACAGTTGAACGTGACAAGGGAACGTACGCACAAAATGCAACAAATATAACGAGGGTCAATTAATTTTAAACAGTTAAATAAATAAACAAAATTAATATAAACGATTAAACGTAATAGTGACAGAGTATATATAAGCTCTGTAGCACACACCGTTTGCCGTAGCCGTATCAAGCGCGACGGCAATACACGTATTGTACGGCTGCTCGGCGGAATATTCCGGGCCGTAGTACAGTCGAAAATTCGAGTTTCAAATATTCTAAAATTCCACGCTTAAATTATCACAACGATAAAATTTTAGAGCGCTGGAAAGTGTTCTCCCTGTTTACGTTTCGCCGCTACCTGACTCTCGTGAGTGTAAACACGTAGGGTCGCGCGCGCTTAGCAGAGCAACTCGGGCGCTTATAATCCGAACTTGTAAACACACGCGCTTGCTCTCGAAAATTCCTCTCGCGCTCGCGAAAACTACGCAGTTACTGTTACAATTGAATTGTTCAACTATTCAATTATTCTACAATTAAATAGTCCCGAAACGTATGGGCGCCAAATATAACGGTGCTTACTACCGTGTATAAAGGATCAGTAACGAGTATACTGATCTAAAGAGTATCGAGAGGAATTGATGCAGCAGCTCGTAGCAGTCTTCTTGAAGGCTTTACGAAGCCTGGCCCGTAGCGCAGTATGCTGTACATGCTCGTCCTTGTGCACGTGAGCCCGCGGAGGCGTCGTGAGTGCTTATGCTGCGTAGCTTAATCGCGGATGAAGTAAACGAATATCCGAGAGGGGTGAGTGCGGGGAAAAGGCAGAGAGTCAGGCGTAAAATCACAAAGAACAGGTGAAGTTTAGATTTATGTTTGTGTATTGTAAAATACAGCCAAATACAGTAGCGGCACAAGGCAAGAGAGAGACAAAGCGAAGCCTAATGCAGAGAGAGAGACATCAGCGATCGAGCAGGTACTTACATTCACTTCCGCGCTGTCTTGCTCGGATGCCTCGTGGCTCGTCTTGAACGGTGCAAGCGGGTGACCGGGGCCCTCGCTAGGCAGCAGAGTAGATGCCTCGTGGCATTGAGTGTGCGTCCGGCTATGGCGGGAAGACGAGCGGCAGCAATCGCTCAGCTCGTAACGAACACGCGGCGTAAAGTTACACTCAGAGCGATAACACCGGCGACACACAATGACACAGCTTGCTAAAGGCAATCTCGCGGGTTTCTCGCACGCAAAGTCCACGAGGGTTCCCGACCCAAGGAAGAAAACGAAACCTTTCGACTGCACCCTTCGGCGGAACGAATCGAACTTATCTCGCGCGGGACGCGGCAGCGAGACCAGCGTGGGCTTTCTCCCACTCTCCCTCTCGCGGCACGCGCGTGGCTCTCTCTCTCTCTCTCTCTCTCTCTCTCTCTCTCTCTCTCTCTCTCTCTCTCTCTCTCTCTCTCTCTCTCTCTCTCTCTCTCTCTCTCTCTCTGTGTGTTCGCACGCTGGGTCTTCTGCTCTCTCACTTACCTTACCGCTGAAAGAATGTACATAATATATATTTATACAAATGTATATACATGTGTTGTACTGAGGGAGAGAGACATAACGAGAGTACGATAGTCAGCTCGTTATAGTTGAGACAGCATTCTTAAATGGTCATGTAAAATTAGAAGTATACACAAATCAACCGAAAAGTTATGAAACAGATGACAATAAAGTTTACAAATTGCAAAAAGCAATATATGATCTCAGAGAAAGCCCAAGAGCTTGGTATGAATGCTTCAATAAATTCATAGGAAGTTTAAATTTCGTAAGAAGCAATTATGATCATTGTTTATATGTAAATAATACAAGCAATGATCCAATATATATACTAGTCTTTGTAGATGATCTCTTAATTTGTTGCAAAGATATAAATAAGATAAACAAAGTCAAAACTAGTCTGATGAAAAGATTTGCAATGAAAGATCTAGGCAATATAAGCCAATATATAGGTATAGATATAGATTATAGTGATGTTAGACATAAGATGACTTTAAGTCAAACAAAATACATTGAATCTTTAGCTGTAAAATATAATTTAGAAAATACCAAATTCTATGATACTCCAATGGAGTCTAACCTAAAACTGGAGCAAGCTAGTCAAACAGAAAAAAGAATAAAATACACAAACATAATTGCCAAGTTATTATACATAAGTACAGGCACAAGGCCAGATATAGCGCATAGCGTAAATTATTTAAGTAGATACCAAAGTTGCTACGACCAAACACATTATAAATATGCATTAAGAATATTAAAATATCTGTATAAAACTAAAGATCTCAAATTAATGTACTGCGATATTGTAAATAGCAAAATATTAGATTGTACGGTAGATTCTGATTACGCGGGAGGTAGTGTAGATAGAAAATCTACAACAGGTTTTAAATAAGACTTTATGGTAATGTAATTTTTTGGAAATCAAATAAACAGACTACAGTAACAAAATGTTCTAGTTTCGCAGAGTACACTGCTATGTCAGAAGCAGTGACCGAGATACTGTTCATAAAAAATCTATTAAGCCAATCATTCAATATCAACTTCGATAAACCGATTAATATGTACGAGGATAACTCAGGAGCGATTGCAAAATATGATAATTTTACAAAGAATTCAAAGCACATTGAAGGCGAGCGGGAGTGAGCCTCCATAACGAAAACCCTTATATCTAGATACCCCACGCTCATAGACTCCTTATACGAGTATTTTTTTTTTTAAATACGCCGGCAAATCGGAGAAAGGCGAGCGAGAGCAAACCTTCAAAACAAATACCCTTAAAACTGGCTACCCCAAGCTCCGAGTCCGTAAACACGAGAGTATTTTTAATAACGAGTTAGACTTTGGTAAATCAAAGGAAGGCGAGCGAGAGCGAGACTCCATAACGAAAAACCTTAAATCTAGATATCCCACGCTCAAAGACTCCTTAAACGAGTATTTTTAAAAAGAGAGTACGTCGGCAAACCGAAGAAAAGCGAGCGAGAGCGAGAAGCAAAGCTCCAAAACAAATACTCTTAAAACTAGCTACCACAAGCTCCGAGACCGTAAACACGAGAATATTTGTAATAACAAGTTAGACTTTGGCAAATCAAAGGAAGGCGAGCGGGAGCGAGCCTCCACAACAAAAACCCTTAAAACTAACTACCCCACACTTCGAGGCTCCTTACACCAGAAACATTTATTAAAAGCAAGTACGTCGGCAAATGGAAGAGAGGCAAGCTAGAGCAAGAAGCAAAGCTCCAAAACGAAAACCCTTAACTCTAGATACCCCACGCTCAAAGACTCCTTATACGAGTATTTTTTTCTCAAAAATAGGTCGGCAAATCGAAGGAAGGCGAGCGAGAGCAAGCCTTCAAAACAAATACCTTTAAAACTAGCTACCCCAAGCTCCGAGTCCGTAAACACGAGAATATTTTTAATAACCAATTAGACTTTGGCAAATCAAAGGAAGGCAAGCGGGAGTGAGACTCCATAACGAAAAACCTTACATCTAGATACCAAACTCTCAAAGACTCCTTATCCGAGTAATTTTAAAAAGAGAGTACGTCGGCAAGTTGGAGGAAGGCGAGCGGGCGAGTAAGCAAGAGGGCTCAGAAACGGAAAACCGTAGAACCAGCTACACTACGCTTTGAAACTCTAAACACGAGAATATTAAACAAGACTTCTAATTTGGAAAATAGTTATTTTATATATTATATATTTTTATTGAAATAAGGTGGCACATTGAAGGGAGGTGAGCGAGAGCGAGCCTCCATAACAAAAACCCTTAAAACTAACTAACCCACACTTCGAGGCTCCTTACGCAAGAATCTTTTTTTAAAAGCAAGTACGTCGGCAAATCGAAGAGAGGCAAGCTATAGCAAGAAGCAAAGCTCCAAAACGAAAACCCTTAAATCTNAAGCTCCGAGACCGTAAACACGAGAATATTTGTAATATCAAGTTAGACTTTGGCAAATCAAAGGAAGGCGAGCGGGAGGGAGCCTCCATAACAAAAACCCTTAAAACTAACTACCCCACACTTCGAGGCTCCTTACGCAAGAAACTTTTTTTAAAATCAAGTACGTCGGCAAATCGAAGAGAGGCAAGCTAGAGCAAGAAGCAAAGCTCCAAAACGAAAACCCTTAAATCTAGATACCCCACGCTCAAAGAATTCTTATACGAGTATTTTTTTCTCAAAAATACGTCGGCAATTCGACGGACGGCGAGCGAGAGCAAGCCTTCAAAACAAATACTCTTAAAACTAGCTAGCCCAAGCTCCGAATCCGGAAACACGAGAATATTTTTAATAACGAGTTAGACTTTGGCAAATCAATGGAAGGCGAGCGGGAGCGAGCTTGCATAACAAAAACCCTTAAAACTAACTAACCCCCACTTCGAGGCTCCTTACGCAAGAAACTTTTTTTAAAGCAAGAACGTCGGCAAATCGAAGAGAGGCAAGCTATAGCAAGAATCAAAGCTACAAAACGAAAACCCTTAAATCTAGCTACCCCACGCTCAAAGACTCCTTATACGAGTATTTTTTTCTCAAAAATACGTCGGCAAATCGACGGAAGGCGAGCGAGAGCAAGCCTTCAAAACAAATACTCTTAAAACTAGCTAGCCCAAGCTCCGAATCCGGAAACACGAGAATATTTTTAATAACGAGTTAGACTTTGGTAAATCAAAGGAAGGCGAGCGGGAGTGAGACTCCATTACGAAAAACCTTAAATCTAGATATCCCACGCTCAAAGACTCCTTAAACGTGTATTTTGAAAAAGAGAGTACGTCGGCAAACCGTAGAAAAGCGAGCGAGAGCGAGAAGTAAAACACCAAATCAAATACTCTTAAAACTAGCTACCACAAGCTCTGAGACCGTAAACACGAGAATATTTGTAACCACACGTTCGACTTTGGCAAATCAATGGAAGGCGAGCGGGAGCGAGCTTCCATAACAAAAACGCTTCAAACTAACTAACCCCCACTTCGAGGCTCCTTACGCAAGAAACTTTCTTTAAAGCAAGTACGTCGGCAAATCGAAGAGAGGCAAGCTATAGCAAGAATCAAAGCTACAAAACGAAAACCCTTAAATCTAGCTACCCCACGCTCAAAGACTCCTTATACGAGTATTTTTNCCCCCACTTCGAGGCTCCTTACGCAAGAAACTTTCTTTAAAGCAAGTACGTCGGCAAATCGAAGAGAGGCAAGCTATAGCAAGAATCAAAGCTACAAAACGAAAACCCTTACAAAACGAAAACCCTTAAATCTAGCTACCCCACGCTCAAAGACTCCTTATACGAGTATTTTTAAAAAGAGAGTACGTCGGCAAATCGAAGGACGGCGAGCGAGAGCAAGCCTTCAAAACAAAAACCCTTAAATCTAGCTACCTCACGCTCTAAAACCATGAATATAAGAATATTTTTAATAACGAGTTATACTTTGGCAAACCGAAGATAAGCTAGCGAGAGCGAGAGCAAGACTTCAAAATAAATACCCTTAAAACTAGCTATCCCAAGCTCCGAATCCGTAAACACGAGAATATTTTTAATAACGAATTAGACTTTGGCAAATCGAAGGAAGGCGAGCGGGAGTGAGACTCCATAACGAAGAACCTTAAATCTAGATACCTCACGCTCTAAAATCATGAATACAAGAATATTTTTAAAAAGAGAGTACGTCGGCAAATTGGAGGATGGCGAGCGGGCGAGCAAGCAACAGGGACTGAAAACCTTAGAACCAGCTACACTACACGCTCTCGCTAGCCTTTCTCCGTATTGCCGGTGTACTCTCTTTTTAAAAATACTCGCATAAGGAGTCTTTGAGCGTGGGGTATCTAGATTTAAGGTTTTTCGTCATGGAGGCTCACTCCCGCTCGCCTTCCTTTGATTTGCTAAAGTCTAACTCGTTATTAAAAATATTCTCGTGTTTACGGACTCGGAGCTTGGGGTAGCTAGTTTTAAGGGTATTTGTTTTGAAGGCTTGCTCTCGCTCGCCTTCCTTCGATTTGCCGAGGTATTTTTGAGAAAAAAATACTCGTATAAGGAGTCGAGCGTGGGATAGTTAGATTTAAGAATTTTCGTTTTCGAGCTTTGCTTTTTGCTCTAGCTTGCCTCTTTTCGATTTGCCGACATACTTGCTTTCAAAAAAAGTTTCTTGCGTAAGGAGCATTGAAGTGGGGAATAGTTAGTTTTAAGGGTTTTTTTTTTTGAAGGCTTGCTCTCGCTTGCCTTCCTTCCATTTGCCAAAGCGAAACTTGTTTTTAACAATATTCTCGTGTTTGAGGTTTCGGTGCGTGTGTTAACTAGATTAAAGAATTCCAATTTAAAAAGAATACGGTCTTTAAATTTTTTATTACCAAATACAACAAATCTCAATAGTGGTGCATGGTTTACACTTGAAATAGGAACGAACTGGATCTTCTGTCCAATTTAAGTGTTAAAACTTTATAAATATTCTTTATTACACGCAAATAGAAGGGTGTCAAGTTTCAAGTTTGTACGATGAATCCCTTTTAAAAAAATTTAGTTTTTCTCAAAATGCGATGACTAAAAATAGCAAATCTCAATTTTGGTGCATGGTTTATACTTGAAATTTGATAGACAAGCCCATGCAATGTGTTTCAACATATTTCCAAAGTTTGATGAATTAGCGATGACTGGAAGATCCAGTTGGTTTGGAAAAACCTGCGCCAATGCCTCTTCTTTGGACGAGCTGGATCTTCTGGTTCAAGTTAAGTGTTGAAACTTTATAAATGTGCTTAATTACATCCAAATGGCTTGAATATCAAGTTTCAAGTTTATACGATACATCACTTTCATATAAATTTCGTTTTTAAAACTTTCTTCGACTAAAAATGGCATGAGTCAAATCTTGTTCATTATCCAGACTTGATGTTTAATCGAAGTCTTCTAACAGCTGTGATTTTAAATAAAATATCAAGCTATTCAGCTCAGTTCTCAAACAGAAAGTCACTCTTTCTGCATGTTTTGCAACCCATACTGCACATAACCAGCAAAATTCAAAAATTTTCATCCGCGCCCTGGCTCGGCCGAATTCACTGCGCATGCTTGGCCAGTTGGTTTCAAAAAACCTTCACCAAATGCGTCTACTTGGGATGAACTGGATCTTCTGGTTCCACTTAAGTGTTTAAACTTTATAAATTGAAACCGTCTTCTTATTTCTCTCTTACTTTATTCTATAATCGCCGTGTTTTCCCGTTCGGCTTAGCGACAGTGCAGGTTCTCACTCATACGGTCATACGGACTCCTCGGCACTTCCCAGAAGCGACACTCCGAGCCAGCCCGTGCATCGGGCGGTGCTCTATCACCTGTTCCCGGACGACTCTCAACGTTCACTCGCCGCGCGCACCGTCTTGCAACTCGAACCCGGAATGCCAAGACGCGGCCGACCTCCCTGAGACACACCTCGCGCACCGATTTGACCCTGCTCAACTGCGTACCTCTGCTGCGTACGACGGATAACCGCTGTTACCCTCGCTCGTACCAGGAGATGGTGAGCAGGCGTCAAACAATCACAATTCTATTCCCCGCGCCGGTCGCTTTTCTTTAACAAATGCGCAATGAGTGCCTTTTCCTACCGATTCCGAATCTTTTTACACTAAACGACTTCTGAATTACACTGCATTATTTCCGCGTTGCGGCAAACCGCACGGTTACCAGATCCGCAGAGATAAGCCGAAACATAGGACGAAGCCGTTCAAGATAAACCCACACAAAGACACTCAAGAAAAACCCGCGATTTCAACGACTAACACGCACGAACACGAAACTCTCCGTACCGTAACCCGTTTGCGCTACGTCGACCAAAAGACTTCGCAATACACCTGACCGCGGAGAAGAAGTTCAGAAGGAGACAACTACTGACCTTTTGTTTGAGAGCGTTGAGAGACACGTCCGTCCCAGACCAGAGTCAGCAAGCAAGAGAGCGAGCGCTGCTCCTTGTTCGAGCTTGCGGCCCGCGGCGGCGGCGGCAGAGGCCGCTGATTGGCTCTCTCGCGCCGTCGCTATTCGCGAATCCCCGCGCCTCCTACTAGGCCCCGTTAGCGCGCGCTTCTCTGACGAATTCGAACGCGATTGCACACTCACACTCATACACTGAAACTCCGCAATTACAAAAGATAAACCTATAGCTAAATTTATTCTTCGACCCTTCGTCGGCCCTGTAGCTTCGTTGCCGTCAGTAACTCTCGTCCAGTTACAACTCGAAAATAACAATATGGCCCGTTTTTTAATGATTCATGAACTACCTGATCACCTTCGAAAAAAATCTATGTTACTTGCTGGTTTATGGGTTGCAAAAACAGAACCAATCATGAATGTTTTTCTTGAACCATTCGTCGATCAGGCAAATAAATTATCTTCAGAAGGTTTGAAATGGATCTACAATGGAGTTGAAAAAAGCAGTAAACTTTTTCCACTGGGCTGCTGTGTTGACTCTGTTGCACGCACTGGCATTCTCAATATGAAGAAGATTAATGGTACATATGGCTGTACTTATTGTGAACATCCAACAGAGTTAATTGAAGGTGTACGCAAATACCCCATGCAAGTAGAGGTACTCTTAGCTCGTACAGACGAATCGATAAAAAAACAAATGCATCGGGCATATGAAAATAACGAAGCAGAGGTTGGTGTTTGGGGTCCATCAACCCTAATTAATTTAAATTATTTTGATTCAGTTGACGGAATGGTGTTAGGTTTTATGCATTCCTGCTTGTTAGGTGTAACAGAATTTTACACAAATATAATATTTTCTAATGCATCAAATAGACAATATTATGTTTGGACCCCAGCAAAAATAGATATAATTAATAAAAGATTACTGTCTATAAAACCACCAACTTGTATTGGTAAGATACTAAGAAGTATAAAAGAACCGTATATGTGGAAGGCATCGGAGTGGCTTAATTGGTTAATTTTTTATTCTCTGATTTGTTTACGTAGAGTATTGCCACAAAAATATTATAATAATTTAGCATTGTTTGTGTCTGCCATGTGTATTCTTCTACAGGATTCAATTACGGATACAATGTCAGAAAGAGCGAGAGTTTTACTAATTAAATTTGTATTTTCATTTGAAAGTTTGTACCGAAAAAATTACATGCACTATAATATGCAACTTCTTTTACATCTAACAAGTACGGTGAAAAACTAGGATCCCCTATGGGCTGACAGTACGTTTCCTTTTGACAATCAAAACAAATTGTTATTAAAAAAGAAAAAAATTACCATCAAATTGCGAAAGAAATTGTAAATAAATTGTTAATATATCAGCAAATACCATTACTGGAGAATAAAAATTGCATATCCGTAAAAGTAAAAAAATTTTGTGATGATCTTTCAACAAAGTCATAGAAAATATTTATAAAAATTAAAGATTGTACTTTATTAGGACGTGGTAAACCTAACAGTTTTTCTCCAGAAGAAATTGATTGTCTAAAAAACATTGTTGATGTTACCAAAATAACCGAAACATTGAAGTTATAACGGGGTGAAGCTTTCGACAGCAATCGCGTAGACGTTAGCTGCGTGCCATGCAATTGCTGTCGCGGAAATCACCTCGAAATAATCGAGACAAGGTCTCGTTTCCTCGAGATGCACTCGAGGCTCGCAGTGGACCGGCCAAGGTCAAATATGGCTAGCTGCAGTTAGCATGCACGAGTATCGTGAATCGATACGCGTGCCCGCGGAGGCGGCAGGGAACGTAGTTTAGAGGAGACGGGAAGCGGGTCCGCAGAAATGACTCCGAACTCAAACGTTAGATGTAAAAAAGAATGGAATATATTGTCTGCACTCAAAATAAAGTACACGAGCACACGCGCGGGTGTGCGAGACGCAGGTGAACGACGTAGCCAGAGATCGGGAGAGAGCTAGTGAGAGAGAGAGAATCAGAGAGCTGACACTTACGGTTGGCGGTTCTCGCTCGCTCTCGGGAATACTCGAGCCCAGGACGTCTCCTTCGCAGGCGAGTCGGCGTAGTCGCAGGTCGGACGGAGTCGAAGCGATGACGCACGAAGAAGCCTCCGACGTAGCCGTGATGCCGTAACAAAGAGCACCGGTCACACACACACGCGAATTCGTCATCGTAAGCTCGTAACAAAGAAGATAACGCGATCTAGCGAAAGCTGTCTCTCATCAGCTATCCCGAACGAATCTGTCACGCGCGTTCTAAGCGTCGCGCGCGAAGCTCTCGCCCCCCCCCCCCCACTCACCGTCATGGTGTGCTCCCTCTCGCTGCTCTGCCGCTGCTCACCTGTAACATGTAACTAATTTACATTAAATAATGTAGTGATTTGACTGCTTATTTATTCAGTACTAAATCGAAAACTGAAAAAAATAATTTTTTTTTATGCCTTGATTACGGACGTGAAATTGCACTTGAGATTTTGGAAAAAAGTAGATATTTTATGTGTTCTGGCTAAGTTCATTGCACAGCCTTCAAACCCCCATGGTTCGTAAGATATTAAGGTTCCAATTTTTTTTTTTAATTTTTTTGATTCCTTATATCTCTGAAACAATGTAGTCAAATGCTTCAAAATTTTATTTGGCGATTCACCATAAAAAAAAGCTATCTGCTGCTCAAATTTCAAACGATTTGTCACAGACGCACACGTCTGCAACACGAGCTGCGAGACGAGTCAGCGATAAGAGTTCGCAGAGCCGTACTACGATGCATAGCATGCGCTTGTATCGTAGACGTCAGCTCAGTGGTTAGAGCTCCCGCTTGTTAATCTCGGGGTCCGAGGTTCAAGTCTGCGTCTACTCTTTTTCGCTTTCCGACTCGTCTCCTCTCCGTCCGTTACAGATTTCGTCGAGCGATTTTCAAGTAAAGAGCTAAAATGTAAAAATCGTTTTCTCGAAAATTGCGCGAGCGACCTATCTAACGAATAGCCTGCCCTGGCGAAAAATATCACGTGAATAATCGCATGATTAATCGCGTGATATATCACGTAATTTATCACGTGATTATTTGGTATGATTTATCACGCGATTAATCACGTGATTAATCACGTGCTTTTTTCCGCCAGGGTGTTTTTTTGATGGTTAGGTTAATTAGGAACACATGTAAACATGCGTAAATTTCCGTAAAAAAAAATGACGGCAGTTTTTGTATTCTATAATAAAAAAACAGAGGGGTCTGCAAACTTTTGGACAATGAACCATCCAAAACTTATATATTAAATTATGTATCAAAAACCGCCTCATACATTAGCAGGCAATATGCCTGCTAATGTATGATGTTTTAATATATTATACTGTATATGTTTTAATATATTATACTGTATATTAAAACAATATTTTATTCATCGGACTTATAAATTTAGTTGGAGGAAGCTACGTGCCAATGAATTTTCTAACGTGTTTAAACAGTTTAATGTAAACATTTCAAAATTCGGTACTCGTAAACTTGCATGTTATTCTCTTATCGTACAAGCTAATCTTTAATCTCATAAATCCTTATTCTACAATAATACAATCTTTTATAAGACTTTCGATAATATTTTCGAGATTCTTATTGCTTAGCATCTTTAAAAGTACTCATTATCACACAGTTTTTTATAAAGTGTATGTGTATGTATTTACTATCAATAAAGAAATCAATATCAAACAAGTAAACAAAAAAATCGTAGGCTCTTACACTCTCCGGCAGAAGCTATTCTTGGTTTGCTATTATTATCCCATTAGGCTTGTTGTGCTCGATGAATTTCCTCGCACGTGTTTTTGTAATTGTGTGAAATAACAAATAAATAAATAAATAAAACACTGTGATACGAATAAAAAAGTCCATACATCGTAAAGTAGCAGATTCATGTGTTCCATCATCCTTTTTTGATTTTGACTGTATTGGTAGAGACGTTCTTAATGCAATTGGCCATGCGAAAACCAGCCGATAGAACACGGCCAAGTGAACATTCAAGAGAATGATCGCCTGTAATGCTACAAAATCTGACGCATGGGTTTTTCTCCTTGTATTAATCGAAAGGCGTTACACTTCATATCAAACCTTTCATGTTGTACAGCATAAGTCAAATCTAGGATATAGAGCAACGCGTCTATAGTAAAAATAAATTGCTGTATTCATGTGGGTCTCCCAAATTACTCGGCCTGCGCGGTCAGGTGCCTAGCCCAGCATCGCAAAGTGCTAGAACGGAGTCTGCGTCAGCCGATGATAGAAGTAAAATAACAAAATGCATAAATGAATTAGTTTTATACTATTAATAAAGAAATCAATATTAAACATGTAGCTCAAAAATGTGTGTAAAGTAAATATACATTTTTACTCCTAAAAAAAGTAATAGAAAACAGTTTTTTGAGTAACTGTGACTAATAGATTCTCCTTGAATAACAACTAAAGAAATCTCACCCGTAAACCCAAATGCTGGGTGCAGATCTTGAGAAGAATCTATTAATTGCAGTGACTTGTATAACTGTATTTCATTGCAAGCTACTCTATCCCTTCATATTCTAAGTCCTATTCTAAGCTTGACTCCCCTTACAACCGTAGCACTTTGTCTTCAGTATTGCATTGCGTGGAAGAGCATCGAGGAAGTCCTTTTACATCAGCTGACCTGTTTGCAGCTGCAATCCCTTGTAGCTTTTACCCCACACTGCTTCAATCGCTGACCTGCATAAAAGAGTATATGTAAGAGCCCTTTAATAATTTTGAGAGATAAAACAATGTGAATAATAAGAGAATGAAAACAGCGAAAGAAAAATGCAGAACGCAGAGACAGACTGTGAATATAAATTCTCACTAAGATGCACATACAGCCTTATGTGAAGATCTGCCTGCTCTTACAGGCTCCGGAGTTTCTTCTAGCTGACAACTTGGAAGCAGGTATACTGAGGGTCAAATAAACTTTACACCTCTTAACCTTCCACAATGCAAGAGACCTGTTACAATTATTAATTGATTAAAATAAAAGTTGATTAAAAGCTACTTGAAATATAAATATTAAAAAGTATGGAACAATATACTATATGCATCTAAATGTTATGGATGTAATTTATGCACTTAAATATAATTGTTTAAGAATAACAGAAAAGAAAATACTATCCTAACCTAAAAAAATATTTTCTTTTATACTCAGCGACTATAGTAATTGTAACTAGCAACAGATGCCTCGCTCGCTCACGCTCGCTCGGTTGTATATTGATGACGATCGTGTGTATATATATATATATATATATATATATATATATAGTCGACTCTGATGGTATAAAATTTCAAGCAACTATATTAAAATAATGCAAAACAAAACATTTTTGAGAATTAAAGATATATTTGTCCCCTTAATAAGTTTCAAAATATATTTTTACAATATTTTAACAGTGTCAGATTAAATGTAATTATAAACTCCAATACTACAAAATGTATTTATGAAATGTA
>JAZHPH010000454.1:0-22310 GCA_037356405.1 Nasonia oneida | reverse complement strand
TACATTTCATAAATACATTTTGTAGTATTGGAGTTTATAATTACATTTAATCTGACACTGTTAAAATATTGTAAAAATATATTTTGAAACTTATTAAGGGGACAAATATATCTTTAATTCTCAAAAATGTTTTGTTTTGCATTATTTTAATATAGTTGCTTGAAATTTTATACCATCAGAGTCGACTAATATACAGTAAATTATTATTTTTGTACAATTGAAAGAAAGTTGAGATCCGGGCTTGTACTGTTATACATTAATTGAGAAAAGAGTGAATGTATTGACCTCGTGATCATTACTATGTTATATAAACCGACTGGGGCTTGACGTAACCAGCCCAGCCGGACAGCACACGGCTGTTCTTTTACAACCCGTCGAAGGCGGTATTAATATGTTAATGTTAGAAGAAAACTCCCCGGGTTAGTTCTAACTGAATATCCCCGGGTGCACAATGTTAGCAAAAAAAAATGAAATTAAAATATAGGGTACAATATAAAAATGTCCTGCAGGAAGGCGAGCAATTCTTCGAGCATGCAGGGACAATGGCTTCCTCTCGATCACTCGCACACGTGGCATCGTCGCATTTGAAATTTGTAGAGTGATGTTGCTTCTTGGAAGAATCAGATGCAGACTAAACGTTTGGAAGACTGCGCAGGTTGAGTTTATACAGGGTGATTCAACATTTTTACAGAAAGAAACAATACAACATTTTTATACCATTGTAATCAGCGTGAAAAACTGAGTCAAATGGAATTGGTCCGGAAAATTTTCCTCCCTTCTCCAAAAGTACTTCTCTGGAGGTGAATCGTTTATTTACTTATCGTTTATAACCTGCAAATTATTAGCATGCATCTCGAATGGTACTGTGTTACATGCGCGTTCGATATTTACAATTGTTAAATTTTCTTAATAAAAGTTTTAGCACAAGCCGATCATAAGTCGTCGCGGCAATGTTAATTGCGTTGGTTTATAATCATCGCCGCTCCCCCTTACCTCGCCGCAGCCGTCACCAATCTTCATAGCAACGGCTTCCCTCGCTTGTTGCCGCGGCGGCCGCCGCACTCACTTCCCCTCACGCGCTTCTTCACCAAGCGCGGTGGTGGAGGGATTTTTCTTTCCTTGCTGGGAAAGTGAAAAGTGAAGGAAAATTTTCCGGATCAATTCCATTAGACTCAGTTTTTCACGCTGATTACAATGGTATAAAAATGTTGTATGTTGTTTCTGAATCACCCTGTATAAATACTTTCTTGTTATTTATCAATGAACTTTTATTATATTTTCCTCTAATTATTCTGCTATGACGTGTAGAAGCGGTGTGTATGCGTAATATGTATGCGTCAAGATCGGTAAATCATAGCCATAGATAATTTAGTATCAGAAACAGAAACGTTTTGAAGTCTGCGCAGGTTATCATTTATATTATTTCTCATTTGAAGTTTGTGTAGTAATTATAATAACTACAACCTTGTGCATATATTGACTTTATGGGTTTCAATGGAGGGACGCTATTCACTTTAGCGATCGGTGAGACGGGTCTGAAATCGTTACCTTTAAGTCGATGCTATTGCACAAGATTGATAATTTAAATGAGATTTAATATAATAGATAGGTCACTCTAATTCATAAAAAAATTATGAACTCGGAAAACCGGAGAACCGGAGAACCGGAGAACCGGAGAACCGGAGAAACGGAGAAACGGAGAACGCCAAAATGGATTCCTCTTTAATATAATAGGGGATTGTAGAACATGACGATAAGTCCAGACTCCACGAGAATGATAATAGCTCCTAGTGAACGATTGCTTCATTGCACACACATTCACAAACCCTTTTTTTGTTGAGAAAAATAAGACCATGTTGTTGCACGAGCGAACTGCAATCGCGTACTGACGCTAACACCTATAACCTTCGAAATTAAACGAAAAAAGAACAAGTTAAATTAAATGATTAAAATAGCATTATAAATTTCATTGCAATAAACAACAAATAGAATGCATCGTGCCGGGCGCTGACAAAACGCGCATGTTGGGCAAAAATACCGGGCCCCTTGATTTTTCACGCGATTTATGTGAACCACGTGTGGTCCGCAGTTGCCCAAGCATTTTCCTCGAATACACGAGCGATACGAAGGCTTCTCTCGGTGTCACAAGCAATTCGAGCGCTCCACTTGGGTACGCGCGCAACCCGAGGGCCCTCGATCTAGTGCTCGGTCTAGTCCTTGGGCTAAAGTCCTATCCGTCAGAGTCGCGTTAGACCCTGCGGCCGCCAAGACATACGAGATATTGCTGGATCTGTCGTTGCCGCAGCTGCGTGCGACTTACTGGAATCTCCACTTATTAACTACGCGTGTGAAAGTAAAATACTCGTATTCATTAATTACCACCCACGCGAATTCAGTTCAGATTGCAATTATCTAAATTCCATGAATTGATGCCCTACGGGAGTACGTGCAGTCTAAAAGTTTAGTTTATTTATTAGTACTAGTGTCGATAAGTCTGTATACGCACTAGTTCGCACACCGATGGCCCCTGAACACGCGATAAAGTTTTTTCAAATGCATTTGTAACAGCGTAGGGTTGACCTCCACATTACACCGCGATGTTCAAGGCCCCAGGGTGCATGCAAGCATTACTCTAAAGCTTGATGTTGATGATGCTGTTAAGAACTTATTAATTTTAACTTGAAATGAAGTAATACAATTTTAAAATTGCTCAGCTTTAGGTATTTGGGTTTGAGATTAAAGGTTTACAGTTAACACTTTTTTTTTTATTTTCTATAATTGCAAATGGCCTACCTTGAAGTGGTGAATTTCCAAAAAAAATTGTTTATGTTTTGAACATGATTAGTTATAGTACTTATGCTCGTAAAATTCAAAACCAAAGTAGTTTTGAATAAAAAGATAATTTTGCAATTAATTGTTTAAATAAATTGTTTAAACAAATCAATTTTGCAAAAATCATGCTAGATCTATAATGAGCGACTCCAATAACCACTTACAAATATATATATAGCTTCCTTCAGTAGTCGCCCATTTGCTTATGGCCATTAATGCCTTAAGGTTTATGAGTTTATTGTGCAACTTAGATTTTTAATTAATTATTATAACATTTTTTTTGTCTGTAAAGAATTCTGAAACAATAAATGTCTATAGGGCCCAGTGTGCAGCGCAGCGATACTCATTCCGCTACGAGTTGGCTGCGGTGCTCAACTCGTTACAAACTGTTAGTAGAAAGATTGATGTATTGTACATATACTATACATTATAGAAAAGTTATATTTGATCAGAGTATAACTCAAAGTGATATCATTAAGATGTAGTGGTAAATTGTATTTTTATTGAAAATGATATATTGAAAATGATACGAATTGTTTTTTTAGTTTACAAGATTTTAGTATACAAGTACTTGAATTTTTTATATATATATGTGTGTGTGTGGGATGACAGCTGTCCACGCTTTCAAAGAGGTACTTTCAGAAGCACATTATATTTCATAATAAGAAAAGCGTGTAGTCAAAATATACATTATGTATGTAAGTCCTTCTACAAAAAGTCGAAAACTTTAGGGCATGATAGACAACTGAGCCCAAGATCTTCAATTTAAAAAAAATCGCTGAAAATTACCCAACAATTTAAAATAGGTTGAAGTGTGGGAAATTCGAAAAAATGCCGGAAAAGACACAATTTTTTACTTTTTTGTCAGACTTTTGTGTTTTTGACAAATTTGACAGTATTTTAAATTGATCGTAACTTTTGATAGGAACGATCATTTTTAATGATTTTTTTAATTTGAGGATTTCGGGCTCAGCTGTTCAGTAAAGCCAGAAAAAATTTGGTTTGCTTAGCCAGGTAATCAATTAAAATTAAGGTGTAATGAAGGATATCTTTTGGTAATTAGTAATTGGCCTATAATTTTTTATTTGCATATGGTTTGAAAGTGGCATCCTTTTTCTTCAGATTTTATGTGTCCAAATGCATGTAGAAAACTTTAGAGTATATATGTAGGCAAAACACGTTATTTATGTTAAATAATAATCTTCTATTTATAATAATCATCTAAAGCTAGTGCCAATTTCTGGTTTTATAGGGGTTGACACCAGATGGCAGCATAGGTTATCATAAGCACCACCTGCACTACCGACCGATAAATTGATATAATTACAGAAATATGCATAGGATCCTTTTAAGGTGGTCCGAAAACCAACTGTTACCGACCGAGTCGACTGAACAAGTGTACGGCAGTAAATGGCTTGAAACTAAACAAATGCAATTGATTATGAAAAACCATTAGTTAATTGCCCTTTCTCTTATAAATATCTGTTACTGTGCCAAGTTTCAAATAAAAATATTAACGCATTAATAAATGGCATATGAACGAAATTCAGTAACCGCAGCATGCATATGAGAAATTCTTAGCGTATGTATGTTTCAGCTACTGATTTTCGTTCAAATGCCATTTATTAATGCGTTGATATTTTTATTTGAAACTTGGCACTATGATAGATGTTTATAAAAGGAAGGGCAACTAAATCTTGGTTTTTCATAATTCATTGTACTTCTTTAGTTTCAAGCTATTTTCTGCCGAGTATTCGTACAGTCAGTAAAAGTTGGGTTTCTGACCCCCTTAATCGTCATATCACCGACCATTCCACCACCTCACGCGTGACCTCGACTATTCGAACAATTTGTACTTACTCTTTAGCCTAATTCCCGTATACGTCTCCGACATTTTTGTGATATCTGTCGATCCGGAAAGAGAGCCTTAAAGGCATTTTGACCTCGAAATTGCATAAAAATCCTGAATCCACTTTTTGCCGACGATTCTGCCCACTCAAACAGGATCTCGACCATTCAAACTATTCGTACGTACTTTTTAGCCCGATACTTTTGGTAATGAGATCCTCTAGTTCAGTCGCTAGTCATGCTCTCTGGATTGGCAACGACCATCAAGATAGTATGCAAAGAAAATACTTGTGCCACCACTTGTACATCGCCCGTCAAGATTTTTGTGTCTAAGTGCTGCGCGTCTGTCATGCCGGATAAGGGATCATCCTGGGCTCACATCTATGTATTAGAGAGGGCACCGACCAATCGCTCTTTAGGACGTGTTGGCCTGCTACATCAATAAGAACTGAGCTCAAGCTCAGCGATGATCACATTGGCTGAAAGGCCTATCCCCAATCCTCTTCTTCCATAACCTCATTATTCTTCCACGCTTATTCTTCCAAAACGTGTCAAATATCCCAAGGCCTAATTTCTTAATCTTTCGTTACAGCAATTTTAATCTTAACCTAAGCGGCGAGACGCCGCGTTGACCATGGCTAATTTGGAATCGGTTATATGCCTCACATGTTATTGGTGCAGCGGGATTCATCACAGCCGCTTTAGTTAATTGTTCAAGACCGAGCCTAAAAAGAATAGGAAGCCTGCACGCGCCCGAACAACAGCTATATAATCGTCGGCTTGGGAGCTTTACGTTACTAAGCGAAGTTGGACCAAAGGGTATGAAAGGTGTCAAACGCATCACGATATTCAATTTGAATAGTACGCTGTAAAGTGATTAAGGGGACGCTTGTACTTGTCCGTCATCACGCTGTTGCTAGAGTGGTGACAAGTGTGGACGCTCTCGAGTGAGTGTGTCCACTCTTGATGTTTTTGACGACATTCTACTGTCCGCTTACTCTGTTTATAGTTGCGTCCACCTAGCTTATCGTTGTCTATTTACCTTGTGTTAGGGTTTAGGTTTATGAATTACTATCATTGAATTTATACTTTGTATTCATTTTTCTTATGATTATTATTTATTGCGCACGCTCACGAGTACTCTTCAGACAGATGATTGGATGTTACCAGTTCTAAATATTCGTTGTGCAGTTTGTTTAGTTTGTTTCATATTTCGTTTTTGCCGTTAATTTTAGCCCTATAGTTGTCTATTAATAAAATAAATTTACAAATAGGATCGTTCTCTTACACGCTGTTTCTAACGTTCCGTACGTGGCAGATGCTGATTGTTCTAATTCCGTATGATTTCTAGTGGCGATTAAAATAAAGGTGATCAACTGCTCTTACTGACGTTCCTCTACGGTCTGACAACTGGATTCTAAGGCCCCGCTAATGTTGATTTATACTGAAGCGGAGTGAACGCGCTTTCAACCTGCTAGTTCGGAGTAATTGAGTTCCTAGGTATTGCGCAAACTAAACAACTACTTCACCAAAGAATCCAGGCTTTGTTTCTCAGAACTAATCAGTTGTATGGCAGTGCCAGGATTATCTGCTGCAGCAGCTGTGTAGTTTGTGCAATATCTAGGAACGCGTTTATAAAGTCTCAATGCTAATACACGCAATTATCATGATTTTAGTATTGTGATAACTTATGAGCAATCAGCATCTGCTACTAAGAAGATACGCGCGCACAGGTGTAATCAACGGCGCGGGGGCAGTGCTAACTTGCAGGTCAGTCACTGATTTTTGACAGTTAATAATTGCACAATTTGCATACGCGCTCAGTCGCAAATTCTCAACCCAAAAGCTCGCTGTGTCCCACGAGGCCCTCGGAGAATCTTTCAAATGTCGAAAAACTCTTGGAGCATCATTCAATCATCGAAAAGCACTCGGAGCTTATTTCAATCGTCGGAAAGCACTCCGAGAATCTTTCGACGGTCGAAAAGCACTCGGAGCTTATTTCAATCGTCGGAAAGCAGTCAGAGCATATTTTAATCGTCGAGAAATACTCGCAAGTACTTTTCAATTGTCGAAAATCACTCGGAGCAAATTTTTGAATACTTTTCAATTATCGACGCTGTTTTCCGAAAGAGATTGCATAACTTGCACGTAGCATACGACGCACTAACCTCGAGTCACAACAGTACAGTCGCATGCTGCCATCTTCGAATGCCCCGCGAAATATTCCCTCTTCAAAAACCAATTTTCGAAATTGATTTAAAATTAAATAAACACAAGGGTAATCATAAAATCGCAGTTTTAAGCATAATTTGCCACGATCTATCGGATGGAAGGGCATAGAACATCTTACCACACTTTTTTTATGCATCATTTTATTAAACCTAGGGTCATAAAAAAACCTTAAGATTTAGGGAAAAAGGCTACAGTAACTTTGTAGGGCATGATTTAACCTTTATTATTCCCAAAACATGTTATTTGCTACAAATGCTAGTTTTTCTAAAATCACCAAAAAAGATACGTGTCCGCTTTATCTGCGACATACTGTATATCATATTAGAACATAAATTATTGTCAAAATAGATGAAGAAGTCTATACAAAATTATCCCTATCCTCAAAAATTAAGAAAAATAATAGTAAAGGAGAGTACTGTAACGTTGACTTTAGCCCCATATTTTTAGAGTTAGAGACCTTTTCTCTACACAGAAGCCAAACTTATAACTTTTCCTTTTCCTTATAACCTTATAATTTTAGAGATCAACTGATCTCTAAAATTTTTACGTAATACTGTGGCGTAGCCTAAGTTTAATTAAGTATCAACATTTTCGCTAAATTCATGCATTATTTAGGTAAATGTTTTTTTAATATAATTGTTTTGTTAATTATCAGCAAATCTTAGTGACATTTATAATTCTACGTGGGAAACCATGCGGAAAGATCATATCGTAAGATCTGCTGATTTTTAATAAGACATTAATATTAACAACATATTTATCAAAAACAATGCAATTTTTTCGGAAATATATTAATATTAAATTTAAATTACGCTATGACACATTATAAGATACAATCTCTCAGAAGTAAGTTTGGCTCATGTATAGAGTAAACGACTGTAAATCTACGGTACGGGGTTCAAGTCCCCATTACAGTGCTTTTTTAATATACTTTTTTCTCAACTTTTGGCAATAATTTATGTTCTAAAAAGTTATATGGTGCCCAACAATACATTTTTAATGCATAAGAATTTATCTAAAAAATTTTTTTATTGGAAGTTCTTAAAAACTCGGGACATAAGAACTGAATAACTTATATAAGAATTTGATCAAAATTATCATATGATGAATCATATGACCTATCACATGAGTCATTATATGAGCTATCACATTAGCCATCATATGAGTCATCATATGAGCTATCATATGAGCACTCATATGAGGATTTTTAGCCGGGGCTGGCCATATTGGATCCCGTGCCATATTGGATTTCTACGTGCATGCACGGTTTTATGTACGAAATATATTTTTTATTTACAATGTACCCCGTATGACACAAACATTGAAGGTTACCTTTTCATGTTACCTTTTCATTAAAAATATATATTCCACTTTTCAGGCTAGCATTTCTTTTATAACATATTCTACAGCAAATCATTCTGAAGGAATATTAGCTCTGAGCTGCTTAATATTCCCGATAACACCTGATTCCTTCTTCAACAGTTCAATAAAAATTAGATGTAGTGCATCTATTTATGATATTTATTGGCAAAGCACTGAAGTAAGTGCCGAAGAAGACAAATTCAAGTATTCTGTAGCAGGATCTTCTAGTAACGTGATCGGAATTAATTATCATCAACCACCACCTAATTTTCAGCTCGGACAGAAAAAACTGGATGGTGAAATCGACATTAAAGGTAATCATACGTATAATAATAATAAAACTATAGAATCTGATGATTACTACCTAAGCTAGGGGGAGACCGAAATAAATTAACAATGACGTTGAAAAAATATTGAAAAAATTAATAAAAGATGTCTTGAACGGTTTTGACGACTTCTTGAAAAACTTAAGTTAAATTTCTCGGGCGTGATTAACCCTGATATCAGACAGATCGTAAACCCATCCGTCGTTTTAGAACCTTCTTACAGCCGATAAAAGTGAATACTTAAATAAATGGTTTAGAATCTTGGAAAATTTTGAATAGTTTCGTTGCCAGAGAATCAAACGTATACGAAGTGAGAAATGTACTAGTTTTCGCAGCAGGACTGCAAATGTACATACCGTTAAATGAAACTCTAAATATACTGCCCGTAGGCCATGAGACTTCTCATGTATATCTTATAGGAAGTGTTATGGCCGACGGGCGGGATATTCAAAGTTTCATTTAATTGTGTGCGTCTTCGTTGAGTGCAAAGCAGTAATCTACAAGGATAAATTTAATTGTGACTTTTTTGATAAATTTTTATAATTTTTTGATTTAGTGATTTTGATGCGTAAATCGCCGCAATTTTCTTATTTTTACAACTTAATCGCAACTTTGACATAGATGTAAAAAATCTTAGGTGAAGTAATCATTGATGAACTAGTAAATTTAAGATAAGCAAAATATAATACAATTAAAGAAAATATAATAAGAATAATAGTATCGTACGATATTTTATGACACTGCGTGCGTAAAAAGAGATTTAGCGAATGCATTTTTGCACGAGCGTGCGGTAAATCGAGGTTTACGCCACGGCGTGTCATAAAGTAATAATGTTTATCGCAAGTCAATAATGTTTACCTACAAACGTCTCGCGCATATTAAAAAAGTTACGTGTATAACTGACGCAAAAAATAAAAATGCACCACTATATTAGCGCGTCGAGGGGCCCGAAATCCAGCGGGAAGAACTGACAAAACCTGATAGCCGCTTGCAGTGTGTGTAATAAATAAGTGCAGCTGATATGTATAAGTTGAGAGCTGAGCTTTGCGAGCATGCTAATATGCGTGGCGAAGAGTGCGTGGCGGGCGGAGAGAGCTGCCGCTGCTTTCGTAACGATCGGTCTGCCGCGCCGCCATGACGGTCGCCTCTCGCCGATTCACTCCCTAGTAAAATGTGTATCTAGCAAGCCTATAGAAGTATTCACTTCAAAATGATATTGAGCTACGTAGTCCTAGTGAAAAGTAGCTAAAACATTATAAAGTTAAGAATGATTACAATCTTGAATTAAAATTATTCGATTCGATAACATATAAGAGGCGTCAAAAAAGGATAACAATGCCAATACGTTCTACACATGCTATCGCAGATACGTTTTAGCGTCAAATACTATAAGTTTATTTTCTCGGACGTGATCAAGTTCGATAGCAAACAGATCGTAAACCCATTAATAGTTATGTAACCTATTTATAAAATTATAATAAAGAATGATATATGTATTCGTATATTCAACAAATTATATAGGAGATCATTACAGTACAGAAAGAATTATACGTTCTTTGTACAAGGTCGGTAGATAACTTTTTTTTTTAAACTTCACTTTACTGCTCTGCTTTAAAAAAAACACTTTATTCTTTCCTTCTATTTAGGGCTATAAGTTATAAGCTATTTCTGTTAAAAATATCAAGATTGATTTTAAAAATCTCAACGGCACGGCCTGTATAAGCGGCCGAGCGTAGTCAGTGCGCTTAACGCTGTATCATGAAGAACAAACGACTTCCATAACAGCACAAAAATATTTTAAAAATATTTTTAAAATACTTTACATCACAAATGAAATTTTTCCGAAATCATTTCAAGCATATTTCTAAAATATTGTTACAATCTTATTTGTCCTAGGGTAAAAATATTTCTAAAAAATATTGCAAAAAATATTTTGTTGATAAATTGCTGTCAAACCTCAGAGAAACATTCCGAAATATTTACAAAATGTATTAACAGGTACTATCCCTCACACTTTCCATACGATCCTCGCGCAGGTATGGACGACGACCCTCGCACAGGTGTTTTCCTCTACACAATGTATGCAAGAAATGCTCACTATACAGAATTCGTGTACATAATTCTCGGATACGTATACAAACTATCCCACGCTGATGTATACAGCTTCTAGTGTCAGCTGTTTTTCGACTGAGAAACGCTAAGCTAGAAAATATTGACCACCGACTGTGCGTACAAATTGCGCAGGTACTATCCCTCGCACATTCCAGAGACAACATTGCACGATTTTTGTTTGTGATAAACCTGCTGTTTTGTAGGTGAACGCAAAGGCTGCTCAATATATTTTACTGACTGTGTGCATAGATGTCTCTCGCACAGATATGCATCAATTTGTTTAGACATGCTAAGTAAATTTAAAGTGAGACTTTCTCCAGGATTATTGAGGAAAATCTTGCATTTTCACAGTCATGATTCACACAGGTACAAGAAAGGGCTTGTAAATTGAAATTATTCCGCAAGGGAGGAGTTTGAGAAATTCTGGGAGGGAAAAAAGATTCCAAGGGATGTGTTTTGAGAATTCGGGAGGGAAATTTGCACGAACTGTAAGACTTTTGGAAAATGAGTTGAAAAGAGAAGCTTTGGTTTGTCTGTATAAATAGTCCCAGCGCATGCTATGGTAAGTCAGTAAGTGACGAGTTTTCCATCACCAAAAGCATCATATTAGCCTTCCAGAAATTCTTTGCAGCATTTGATCTGATTACAAATTGTCTTCTACAAAAAGTTAAATATTATACAAATATAAAATATTATTTTATGAATTTTATACCATTAATCTTTATAACTAAACATCATATTTTTAGGATCACTTCAAGCAAACTGCAAGGATGATGAAAAGTTACAAGACAGGGGTGGTGGTTCCAGCCGATCTTGTTAGTGTAAATAATCCGGAACTTCGTGATCGGTTCAGTGAAATATGCCAACTGCTGGGCAGTATGCAGCATATGTTCGAGAGACATTACCTCTTTAGTCTTGTGCTCAAATCAGAAAAAGAGCTGCTTCATGAATTTCAGCAATTCGTGAACACTCTTGAAGAAGAGTGTTCACGAATTGCTGAAATTGCTGTGGCGTTCCCAGTTATGAGATATTTTCTGGAGCAGTCGCTTTGTTATGCACGCTCAACTCTCGGAAAACGAAAAGGAGATGCACTCAAAGTCGCGGAGGATCTGGCACGTGAGTAGGCGCTCATAGAGAAAAAGCTACAGCGATTCCACTGTCTTGAAGACGAGATAGCCCGTCTAGAGGGAATTATTGGCACGGAGGTGGCAAAAGGAGCAGTATGCTTATCATGCCAAGCAGTCAAACATGGTCCCCATCTCTGGGATGATTATTGGCACTGCCGTTGCTACCGCTGCGGGACATGCAGTCACTGTTGTGATATTAGAGTCAATTAATCATTTAAATGGTCGCGCGCTTATACACTTATAGTAGACTAACGTAGTCTCTCGGATCATACTAGAATCTTCTAAGCAGCTTATAAAGTGCCAGAAACTAGCTGACTCGTTCACTTGAGTTCACAACGCGATCAAAACAAGTACAGTTTTGCTCTCGCCCTCTCATCTCAACTGTTAATAAATCTATTATACATATTTAGAAGATAAACTACTAGCTCGTTTATTTCACTCGCCCTCCGAAATACCTAATTATATCAGTCGCGAGCCTTGTCCTTGCCTTGCGGAAATGGACTCGCCAAGATCACCGTCACCAAACCGCCTAGGTAACATCTAGGATAAGATTCCATTACTTCCACGGTCAAACAGAATACCAAGGTTGTTCCCGATACAGTTAAGATATGTGGAGTGGTTATACCACCAAAAACCCAGCGCGCCACATTTGGGCGCGCCTGCCGCGTGCACGACGATCGTAGAGGATCGATCGGGGCCGCAAATCCTCTCCCCCGATTCTAAAATCGATAATTGGAGAGGCGCGGGCATATAGCGTAGAAGCTATATGTGACCGTTCGGTAACGGATGTATGTATTTGTGTATGCATATGTGTTTATATGTGTATGTGTATAAGTGTGTAAAATGAACGTACGTGAGAAAGGCGTTGCGTATTAAAAAAAAACAAAAGCGCGTTAAAAAAAAAGAAAGCAAGATCGGAGGCGAAGAGGTTGTTTGAACGACCATTTTTTTCCTGTTTATTTATATTCGCATTCAAGCTCTCACCGAGAACGGTTCTCATAATAAAACCTTGAAAAAGTATCTGTTTTGAGTTTCCTTGGGTGCAGCTACCCCTGTAGCATTATATAGTGCATATATATTATATATAGCGCGTGATACATAAATCGCCTTCTCACACACCAGGAACGTTTCGCTGATGTCGTGAGAGAACAACGTGCGTTAAAAGAAAATAACACAGTTTAGCCGGCAAGAAATGATCAAACTAATCGAGGCAAAAACAAAGTCACTGGGTAATGGAAATGGCGATCGAGGCGCATCGCACGTGAAGATTGATCTTCCCACGTACTCCGGAGCACCATTCGAGCAACCAATCCGCTTTTTAAATAATTTTTTTAATTATATCAAAGCAATAGGAAACGACGAAGCACGCCGCGAGATATTAAATCGAGCAAGCTCTACGTGGTACCGCTTCAGATTGGTGGGAGTATATTCGCGACCGCGTAAATACTTTAGACGAGTTTAGAAGGCACTTTCTCCAACGCTTTTGGAACAACGCGACCCAAGCCAAGATAAAGCGTGAACTTGAATTCGGTTCATATCAAGCAACTAATAATTTAAGTCGCAGTGAATATGTGCTTCGTCTGCACAATATGGTTCGGGCACTCTCGAACCCACCCTCGGAGGAAGCAGCGATCAAGTGTTGCTCTCGCCGCTTCGAGGAACCGATGCAGGTAGCCATCATGTCTCGAGAGATTACCACTATTTATGCGTTAGTCCACTTACTAGACACCATGGACCAAGCGAGCGCGTTGAATTCATGTTTCACCTCCGCTCGTCGGGTGGACATTAATCCACGGAACCGCCCTAGTTTTTCAGACCAATCCGATAACTCTCGAGGCAATGATTTTGCACGGTCCTCGACCCCACGCGTCTTCAATAATAGGTCAAATACAACACCGCCGTCGAATACTCACGCTCGTAATTTCCGTCCGTTTACCAGTCGAGATAACGCCCAGCTTAATAACTCCCGTGATCGCTCAATAAACGAAATTTCGCTGGAAACTGTACCTGGAATTGGAAGATGCATCTGAGTCGGGAAACGAGTAAACGTTGTGTCATGCATCTCGGATCGACTGTCGATGTGCCAGCCGTCGGGTGACACAACGGATCCATGTCAAACTTCACAAACAATCTGCGCGCTTGATAAAGTAATTCTTTCCTCAAATCTAATACTCGAGTCAATGCGCGAATATTTAACTAATGAGGAGAATTTTAGCACCCCTTTCAAGAAACCAGAACCGCCACTGTGTCCAGAAATCCAAATTAAGATAGGCAATGTGCCTACGACCGCACTGTTAGACACTGGAAGTGAGCTTACGTGCGTCTCCTCAGAATTCTACGAACGACACATCTATGATATTAAGGATTTTAACTTTCATTTCTGACTTTGACATATTTATCATCAAATTCAATTTCTGAATCACCAATCATATACACTTCATCAACCTTTCGCACTCCGTATATATTATCAATCGTTCTACGGGTTTTATCTAGCAATGACAAAAAGTCTTCAGCTGATTCATTTTTTCCACTCGCAGATCTAAATGTAGAATTGGTTATTGTGTCGAAAGCATCATAATCATCATCATCATCATCATCATCATCATCATCATCATCATCATAATCATAAACAGTATAATCCAATAAACTTGATTTATTATTATTATTATTTGTATCGTTGAGCAAACTTGATCGATCGATTTTCATTCGTTTTTTCATTTTCTTACTGCTGTTTTTATCCAAAATGTGATTAGATGGTTGCCGCAGTGGGCTTTCACTTTTCATCTCAACAACTTTCTTAAGTGGTGTGATGACTGGTTTTAGAGTATCACCGATGACTTTTTGAAAATCATCTTTCTCCTGTTTTAATAATGTGTATTTTTTGTTTAATAGCCTCACGAGCTCGCAAGAGCTCACTAAGAACATTCTTCTCTTTCTTGAAGTCTGACATGCTGACGTGGTGATGTTTACAACTGAACTACACGTTTGAGACTCATAATTCCTTTTTTATTGCAAAACAGTAAAATCCTTTTCTGTATCTACCCTCATTCATCGATCTATCTTTGTCAATAACGATGAATCCATATCTATCATTCTTCCAACATTCTGAACAAAGATTCCGAAATTCATTAAAAGTTAAATCGGTGTTCACATGATCTTCAAAGATATGTTTAAGATTTACATCATCTTGTCGATAAATTACTAACAAATTGATATTATCCCTAATCAGATGTTTTCCTATATGAGCGTAAGATTGACATAGATAGGAACTATCTACACTTTTATGTCTCCCCATACAGAAGAATGCTCTGACGTTATCCAGCTTCTCACATGCCACATCATCAAAAATCATAATTGAATTTGGAAGGGCTTCATCCGGAGATAATACAGATTCATGCTCACTGAACGGATGAAGATATGATACTCCTTGATTCAAGGATTTAGATTATACATACAAATTTTCAAACCTAAGACCATTGGGGTGTGTTATTAAAGCCAATAAACTATTTGTTTTTCCATTGTTCGATGGCCCGCAGAAAACTGCCCATATACTATCTGGTATATCCCGTATATCTCTAGTAATTCCCCATGACGCTTTTTTCTCTTCTCTTTTCTAAAATCGAAATTTGTCATGGGGAGTTTAACGTTCTGCTCGGTAAAATTCATGTTCACTCAACAGAGTCAGATATAGCATTGAGTTCTCGAAATATAAACGCTCGTTTTATACCATAAACGTCAGTTGTGAATCAATGCTCGAAAAGAGATGATCATACACAAATTTCAGAAACCGCCGAAAGGCTATGAATTGCTTGATAGAGTTATCAACAACTTACCTGTTGAAATGCATCTTCCTGGATATCAATACTGCGGTCCCGGAACCAAATTGAAAAAGCAAATGAAAAGAGGAGATCCTGGCATTAATCCGCTTGATCAGGCATGTAAACAACATGGCATAGCTTACTCCGATAAAAACGGAGATCGTAAAGCTGCTGACAAGAAGTTTGCTGAGGAAGCTATGCAATGTGTCAGAGCCAAGGATGCTAGTCTTGGTGAAAAAGCTGGGACTGAAATTTAATAAGTTAGTGACTGTAGCAAAACAATCAATGACAGCAAGTAAACATTCTTGCAAGGTTATTCAATCAACCTTGATGGGTGCACGTCAAGCTGTTAAAAATGTAGGTGGAAAGAAAAAAGTTATCATTCCACGTGTTCTGCTGCTTCCATCAAAAATTGGTGGAGTTCTTCCTTTTCTCATTCCATTATTCGCAGGACTAAGTGCCACCGGTGCTCTAGCAGGAGGTGCTGCTGGAATAGCTAAAGCAGTTGATGATCTGCTGGTCTCTACCTCAAGCCCCATAAAAGTGGAATGGGATTATTTATAAAACCTCATATACTCATATAAGTCGTGGTCATCAAGTCAGTAGAAAAAAAAACTTTGATTTAACTTTGCCAAATCGTGCACTGACTGACAACGATTTAAAAAAATATGCTCATATGATGAAAATCTCAGATTTCCGTGGTGTTTTCATAAGAAATAATCTACCTCCGGATGGCCCATTGCATAATAAATCAGCAGTGGTAAACTTGGATGACTTTCAAAATAGAGGCACTCACTGGGTTTGCTATCGCAAACGTGGTCCTGAAGTGATTTATTTTGATAGTTTTGGCGATTTCAAACCTCCCAAAGATCTTATGTTGTATTTTAACGTAAAGGAAGTGAAATACAACTATAAAAGATATCAAAATTGACTCATTTATATGTGGCCATCTTTGTCTTTATTTCTTAGCTGAGAGACTATAAAAGAGGTGCTCACGGACAATCATTATCTTCCGATCAGTCATTGAAGATAGCTTCACTCTGAGTCTCTCAGGAAATTCATCTGTCCTAGAAGCGCAATATTTTCCTTTCGATTGAACTACTACGGGATAAATTTTGAATGTTATTATTCCCATCCATGTTATCAGAATGAAGTCTTTGCGGGCAAAAGTGGTGGGATAACCCTGGTTTCTCAAAACAAACAAAAACTCAATTCATAAGTAAACGGCAACGTTTCATCCCTGGTGGGGACCTCTTCAAGCCTTTATTAAAACAGAAAAATTATAAATGTATAAAAATATTTACAAAATATGGAAATCATTAATATAATTGTTGCGCAGCAGTCGAAAAAACTTAATGATCATACCATACAAATTAAATAAATTAAATATCACAAGAGACAAACGTGTCTCACTTGTCGTAAGTGTTGCCAGTCTATGGAAGCCGTATAAGAAACATAAGTATGTACAGAGTCTGCGCGGCGGAGATGCCCGAAGTTGCCCGAGCTCACTTATTCACGCATAAATAGACAGCCCATGTTCAACCCAGGGAAATTCGAAAAAGAGAGAAGTTATACAGTAATGGAATTTGGTTTATTTGAATATTTATTTAGTTTATTGTATTGTTTACTAATCGTGTTAAAATCTTCCATCCATGGGCTCTCCGATTTCTCTGTTGTTTGCTGATATTGTTATGGAGGACTTAGAAACTACAGTTCTTACAAGGAAAGGTACCCAACCCGAACTCACCGATTTTGATGATTTTCATATATATTGTAGAACATAAAAAAATACGAGACACGTATTTTTTTTATCGGCTAATTTTCACTTTTAAGGGGTAAAATCCTCCCCTAAAGTTAACCCCCAAAAAGCGTTTTTTTTTAAATATCTCGGCTTAAAATTAATATTTTTCAATGAAACAAATTGGAGGTTATTTCTTACAAAAAGAGCAAGTATTTCATGGTGATTTGAAGAGTAAGGGTAGCACCCCTATTTTTTAGGGGTTGAAAACATATATTTTTTGGCATAATTTTATAATAAAAATGTTTAAACCGACTAAAAAAAATTGGAAAAAATGTTTAAACATCCTTAATAACAAAATTTAGTTGACGTCTTTCGGTGTTTTCATAAATATTATCCCTAAGGGGGTAAACCACCCATAACACAAAATAACTGTAAATATGTAATTCAATACATAATATTTCGTAGAAAGTTTGTATATAGAGGTTTTCGAGGTCGCTGATTACAAATCTGTTATCAGATTTTGAAAATTCAAAATGGTGGAACCAATATGGCGGACGGAAATATCGAAATAAAATTTTATATAATAAAAAAGTTTTAAACGACTAAAAAAATTGGAAAAAATTTGTAAACATCTATAATAAACAAATTAAGTTTTTCGATTTTTTCATAGATACTACCCTTTAGGGGGTAAACCACCCCTAACACAAAATAACTATAAGTATATTTCAATCCATAATATTTTGTAGAAGGTTTGTATATAAGGGTTTTCGAGATCGCTCTTTGCAAATCTGATATCAGATTTTGAAAATTCAAAATGGCGGAACCAATGTGGTGGACGAAAATGTCGAAAAAAAAATTTAACTTTCATAAAAACTTGTTATAAATGTGTGATCTTTGTAGCCTGTACATGTGAACTAAAGAGCCTTAAACCCTAAACCCCTAAAGAACAAATAGGCTAAATGGTTGTGCTTTTTAACCAAACCACCTCAAATTCCTAAATTTGTAAACTAGAAAATTCTGTGTGTGAAGCAGTTTTATAATTTCCGTAGAAATTGTTATCAGAATGTTGAAATTCCTTTATTGTAAATTCAACTTATAATATATTTTTGTTTATAATATTAGAGTATAATAATAATCTACAATCTTTTATCTTTTGCCATAGTGCATTTTTTGTATTGAGCATAAAATATATTATTTTACGATGTTTTTACAATAATGGTAGTCCTCATAAAAGTGTTTAAAGCACAATGCTTTTTTGCACCAACCACATCGTACAATTGCAATGTTTGTGCACCCTTCTATTTCACAATGTGTTGCACAAGACTTTCCAAAACTGAAATCTATAGGATTATCAAATTTATCTGGTTTTTCATTGACGTAACCGCTTTTATACCAGGAATATTTAAACAAATCTATATATCTCGGTGAAGACAGTTGGTTGTGAACCAATGATTGAAGTTTAATTATATTATTTCTCACATGTAAATTCATATCATGATCCATTAACATTACATTATCAGAAAATGTTCGGACAAAGTTTTTCCAAATACGGAATCCATAGACATCAAGTGGTTGTATTTTTCCTGTGGTTCCAGTTGGAATTTTTTTTATGTTAATAATTTTATTTTCTGGCATTGTTTCTTCTATAACTTTGTCACAATGACCACTCCAAGAATCAAGTAATAGTATTGAGTGATGGCCTACATAGGGATAAAATATTTTTTCCAACCAGATTTTGAAGTGATCTGCAATTAAACGACTTACTAATTAACTGATCAACGATATTACAATGTAAAAATTGTTATTAGTTCCCTTACTTGTTGTTAATTTTCCAGATTTGGATGCTTCCACGTACACGTTTTCTGGTCTAAATATGTTTTGTTCTACAATAGGGCCAAACTTGCCACTTGGTTCCTTTAAAACAAGAAATAGCGGTGACAACAGTTGTCCAGTAGCTGATATTAGTGGCTGTATAGTATAACTATGCGTTGTTGCTGAAATTGACTGTACCAGACATTGCACTTGCTTTTCTCCTTCTACTGCTAATGTTCTTCCAGAATGCATTTCTAGCTGAAATCCGCTCTGATCTGTATTATACAAATTTTCGAGTCCAATCCTTGGTATACACGATTTAACGTCATCGATAAATGCTTCAGCTTTAGCCGTAAGTTCTGCACTACTTTCTAGTGTTTTTCTTGTTATGAACTTATTTATTTTCCTAGAAACTATTCGGTGTGCTTGCTTAAATTTGAGTAACCAATGTTTGAATCTAATATCATCAAAACCAATTTCTTTTTTAGCTTGTAAGGCCCATCGAATTATATCTTCATCATGGATAATTGAACCACTGTCGAGAGCTGCTTGAAAATTATCCAGGGTATACTGACAAATTTGTGCTACTTTTTCTCTATACGTGCCACCTTTATTAATTGAATGAGCCCAACGACGTAGCTGACTAATAGATGATACTTTTTTGAATCTGTTTTGCACTGTTTTGAGACTTAAATTTTGCTTCGTTTTGCTACTTCTCCAAAATTCTACAGCTCTTTTTTTGTATTCAAAATCTAGTTCTTCATTATCTGCTGTACATTGATTTGTTGGTGCTATATCCGGATCAGGAAAATGATGTTGTACTTCATCTTCAATTATTTCCGCATTATGGTCTTTATACTCTTCTTGAAAATCCAAAGAGTCATCAGTAATCATTTCTACATCGTTGAAATCATGTGTTGCATCTATTAAAATTTCTTTTATTCTTTCGGCCAACTCTGTTTCGTGATAATTCGTGACACTATCTGGTATGTTTAACGCTTGAAAGTATGCTAATAATAAGTTTAGAACGTTTAACGGATTAATTTTCATTTTTCAATCTAAAATGAAAACAAGCGGTAAAATTTATACAAGCTGGGTTTTTGCATGTAAGGCACGACTGCTACATTTCTACCAGAATAAAACGAGTGAATGTAAATTGAATCAAATCATTAATTTATGCATTGGAGAAGAATTCTCGTTCCACTTTGTGATGTTCGGAAAACTCTATTTTTGGTTTTATTCAACTTTTATTCACTTTGAAATTGAATAATGTAAATCTATATAAAATCACTAAAGAAAATTTTCTACAACTGTATGATACCACTGACAAACAAAAAGACGTACTATTCGTACTTTCCGGCATCGAACTAGAATACCCACAAAACTCACTCACTGCCTAAAAAATAACACAGGCAGCTGAGGTAAACACTCGATGAAAACAATCTAAAAAAAAACATACTGATTCGCACATATTGTCAACAACTTTTATGAGTGAAAGACATTTATCTGTGGAATTATCATTGAATGTACGATAACATTCATTAAACTAATGAATGCATATAAAATTCCCTTTCAATAACAACGTGTTCTTTAATTGCAAATGAAGTTCGAGTATTAATATTCTTTTATGTACTTTTACCAATAACAAAAATTATCATAGTAATATAATAATAATAAGAAGAAGAAGAAGAATAAGCATAATTGCAATAGCAATAATAACAGTAATACTGATAATAGCAATGATAATGAAAAATAATAATAATAATTAGAATAATATTTATTATTAAATTTAGATTTTTTGATAAATTCATTAAATCGTAGCAAATAGTATTATTATGGAATTCCAGACTGTAAATATTTTACTATAGATACAATAATCATTACTTCGAGAATTCATCTAAAAAACTTACGTCTTACGAAATAATTGTAACAATGAAATACTCCCAAGTTTGACAACATTAAATTTTATTACAAAACGCAAAAGAGTTTGATAAACTAATTTTATTAACCTATGTTTTTTCATTTGCAAAAAAGTGTGGACTTTTTGAATTTATAAAATTATATAATTATGCAATTTATGAAATTACTTTTGAAATTATGCTAATTTATAAAAGCAGAAAAATAAATAATCTTTGATTGAAACATAAAACGAGACGTTATTTGTTACATACAAAATGATAGAATAAAATATCGGTAATATGTCTATACTCGTGTCTACGGTAAAGCATAGGCCTTCGGCTTGTCTGGAGGTTAGGGGTTTGGAGTCGTTTGGTTAAAAAGCACAACCATTTAGCCTATTTGTTCTTTAGGGGTTTAGGGTTTAAGGCTCTTTAGTTCACATGTACAGGCTACAAAGATCACACATTTGTAAACAAGTTTTTTTGAAAGTTAAAATTTTTTTTCGACATTTTCGTCCACCACATTGGTTTCGCCATTTTGTATTTTTAAAATCTGATATCAGATTTGTAAAGAGCGATCTCGAAAACCCCTATATACAAACCTTCTACAAAATATTATGGATTGAAGTATACTTATAGTTATTTTGTGTTAGGGGTGGTTTACCCCCCTAAGGGGAAGTATCTATGAAAAAACCGAAAAACTTAATTTGTTTATTATAGATGTTTACAAATTTTTTAGTCGTTTAAAACTTTTTTATTATATAAAATTTTTTTTCGATATTTCCGTCCGCCATATTGGATCCGCCATTTTGAATTTTCAAAATCTGATAACAGATTTGTAATCAGCGACCTCGAAAACCTCTATATACAAACTTTCTACGAAATATTATGTATTGAATTACATATTTACAGTTATTTTGTGTTAGGGGTGGTTTACCCCCTTAGGGATAATATTTATGAAAACACCGAAAGACGTCAACTAAATTTTGTTATTAAGGATGTTTAAACATTTTTTCCAATTTTTTTTAGTCGGTTTAAACATTTTTATTATAAAATTATGCCAAAAAATATATGTTTTCAACCCCTAAAAAATAGGGGATGCTACCCTTACTCTTCAAATCACCATGAAATACTTGCTCTTTTTGTAAGAAATAACCTCCAATTTGTTTCATTGAAAAATATTAATTTTAAGCCGAGATATT
>JAZHPH010000453.1:0-65817 GCA_037356405.1 Nasonia oneida | reverse complement strand
TGTACGATGGCTTGGAGGGATTACTGCAGAAACGGTACCAACTCTAGAATCTGTCTATCTACTCATCAAGAATAGTCCAGTGAAATTTCACATAGTTAGAGACGACTTTCCAACACCACACGATGGATTATTAGGAAGAAATTATTTAAAGAAGGAAGAAGCAGTCAATTCTTATCACAACAACGCTCTGATGGTGAGGGGAGACGTAATGCATCCAATACCATTTTTGGGGCAAGAAAAGGAATACAGAGAGCAAAGAAAAAGAGCACACAACCCCTATAAATCAAGTGACATACTACAAGTTGAAGAGAAAAATAATGACAAAGAATCCTGTAACACGAACGCTTCAGAAAATGCAGATGTACCCATGAAAACAAAACACATCATAAAAGCCAGAACGAGACAAGTCGTCAGAATCAATTTGATCAAAAGTGAATTGAAAGAAGGATATATACCCAGAATTGACGTAGGAAACAAAGACGTGTACCTAGGAGAAGGGGTAGTAATCAATGACAATAACACATGCAAAATGTTAGCAATAAATACAAGTGAACACGATGTTACCATAGAAGTTGATGCCAAAGAACTCATACCATTCGAGACTGAGCCAAAATTCTTAGAAGAGACAGATAGTGATTTTAACGGCGAAATTATAGTCGATAAAATTAAACGATTAGAGAAAGTGTAAGAAACTATTAGAAGAAGACACCTAAATGAAGAAGAACTAAAGATTGTAGATCGCATTATAGAGGATTATTTAGACATATTTCTATTGCCTGGAGACAAATTACCACGCACAGACATGATTCAGCATCATATACATTTAGAGGATGACATATCAATAAACATGAAACAATACAGGCACCCGCCGAAACACAAGCAAGTGGTTAGAAAAAGTGTAGAAAAGAAGTTACGAGATAGAATTATTAGAGAATCAAATTCACCATGCAACTCGCCAATATGGATAGTACCGAAGAAACCTGATAGTCACGGAAATCCGAGATGGAGATTGGTGATTGATTTCTGAGAACTCAACAAAAAGACGATCAGAGATGCTTACCTTCTACCCAACATCGCTGATATAATGGATCAATTGGGAGGAGCCACATACTTTTCCATTTTTGATCTTGCAAGTGGTTTTCAACAAATATCAATGGCCCCAGAAGATTATTACAAGACGGCTTTCATAACTATAAATGGACACTATG
Source organism: Nasonia oneida (assembly GCA_037356405.1). Classification (NCBI taxonomy): domain Eukaryota; kingdom Metazoa; phylum Arthropoda; class Insecta; order Hymenoptera; family Pteromalidae; genus Nasonia; species Nasonia oneida. The sequence continues at coordinate 64,609 of JAZHPH010000453.1, read as the reverse complement.
AATATACTAGAATGCCGGAAGGATTGAAAAATGCAACGGCTACATTCCAACGACTAATGGAGAAAGTACTCAGAGGTTTACAGAATATAGAGATGCTAGTTTACTTAGACGATATAATAGTATATAGCAAAGATCTTCAAGAACATGAACAAAGAATTAGAAACCTGATGGAGAGACTCAAATATGCGAAACTAGTATTACAACCAGATAAAATAGAGTTCTTTAGAAAAGAAGTCGGATTCCTGGGACACATCATAAGCGCCAAAGGCATAGAGCCAAACCCAGAAAAGGTAGTTGCAATAGCAAAACTTGCCACACCTAAAAATGCGAAAAATGTGAGAGAAGTACTCGGCATGTTTGGATATTACAGGAAATACTTAAAAGACTTTGCAAAAATCGCGAAACCACTCAATGACCTACTAAAGAAAAATGTAAAATTTGAATGGACAGAAGAGTGTGAAAATAGTTATCAACAACTAAAAGAATGTTTGATGAAAGAACCTATTTTACAATTTCCGGACTTTGATAAAGAATTTACGTTAACCACAGATGCTTCTGACTACACCATCGGTGCTGTACCCAGTCAAGAAAAAGACGGTTTTGATCACCCGGTACAGTATTTATCCAGAGCGCTCAACAAAGCTGAAAGAAATTACTCAACTACAGAAAAAGAATGTCTCGCTGTGCTATATGCCTTACACCAATTTAGACCATATTTATTATGCAGAAAATTTACGCTAGTGAGCGATCATGAACCACTGAACTGGATGCATAGCAGAAAAGATCCAGGACAGAGACTAATGAGATGGATGTTCAGATTCACCGGATACGAATATACTTTCAAATATAAACCAGGCAAGTTAAATAAAAACGCTGATGCGCTATCAAGAAACCCGCCAGAGATGACTGAAGAAGAAATTAATAAAAATCTACCTAGTATCAAAGTCATGGTGATAGAAGAAAAACAAGAGAAATCATCAGCAAGTATAACGACGTTATCCAAAGTAACAACGCAGCCACGAATCAGAATACAATCAACGGGTGATATAACGAATAAACCCAGAGGACGAGAGAGACCAATAGGCGCCAAAACTAATAAAGAAGCACCTAAACTAGATCATAGTGTAATAGCACAGAGAACCAGAACAAAACGCACGCAAACACAAAGTCCAGTGGGGCAGTACATCAAGCAGGGCGCGATACCAAAAGTACCCAAAACGGCTGTATTGAGAAGAAAAACAAAACCAGAAAAGGCAGCAGAGACTGAAGCATCAACATCCAAAGGCACTACTATAAAACAAAAAGAAATTCCCGAAAGTTCAACTGATGCAGATTCAGATACATCGATGACAGTCAACCCATTCAGAAGATCATGGCTATCATCTACAGCCAATGAAGACAGTGATTTAGACAAACCTCCAATACCTGACCCCAGGTATAGTGGATTGCAACAAGAGGAGTCAGAAACAACAGAAGGAGAAACACAAGACGAAGAAGTGTTTTCCTCAGGCGAAAGCCAAGACAAGACCATAAGCAATATCGCTATCGAAGTAAGTGCAGCAGAAATATCCCAAAACGAAGAAAATACCGACGAAGAATCCATAAAAAACCTATCGATCAAAACAACTCTGACGAGAGAGGAAGTAGAAGAAGCAAGTAGAAAATTTGAGTATGAAGAGATATGAAATAGATAGAAGCACAACACAACTGAATCGGGTACCGAGATAGAGATACAAATGAAAATACCCTCGCATTTTTCGAACGACGATCATGTACCAGATGAAGTGCGCGAAGCAATTTACACATCAGATCCACGATTTTATACAAACAAAGAGGCAGACATAGACGATGTATGGAGAAGGGATGTCCAAAAACCTATAAAGCGAGCACAACAAAGGCTACAAGAAACATCAAATAAAGATGATACAGGAAACGAATCAGACGTTGAAAGTGTAACCGATATAATAATGCCACCACCAAGAAAAACATTGTCGGTGACGCCAACAATAAAAAGCGACAGTCTTACAGCCAACAGCACGCCGAGAGATAAGATGAGAAATCGAAGAAAATTAGGAGTATTAAGTGAAATAGAAGCAGAAGAAGGATCAATAATAGATATAAGATTTTCAAAACCATCTGAAATGACAATGCCTTTTCTTTTGCCCACACCACCAGACATGGAACCGTTAAATTAAAATTACACTCATACAAAAGCGATCATGAGTCGGAATATGCTGCCACACACATAACCAAGGAATTCAAGAAAATACCTCACAACATAATCACAGTAAGAGAATGCCTTACACACAAAAGAGACAATATTGTTCATTTCCTATCGGCAGACTGTGACAACACGTGGTCTGTCACTAGGTCATTAGTAGAAATTGGAGCCATAGACTTAATGAAAATTAAAAGTAAAAAGCCAAAAATAGGACAAGTCCTAGTCACTCCATTCAAAAAGCACCACATATTTACAGTAATAATAAAGGACAAATATTTCAATGTCATTAAAATGGAAGATTTGCACAAGGGACTTCAGAGTTTAAAAGAAACACTCATTGACAAAGAAATCAAAAGTTTCCGAGTGGCAAGAAAGGGGGACATATTAGACCAATTAGGTTCACCAGTCATTTTAGAAATGCTCTACAAATACTTTCATGAGAACAGAATAAGAGTAACAATGTGCTATGGGAAAGCGGAAGTACCAGCTGAAAACACACAGAAAAGAAATAATAAGCCATCTACACGACAGCCTGACAGGAGGACATAAGGGAATCAATCAAACTTATTAGAAAATAAGGGAACGATATTATTGGCCAGGAATGAGGAATGATGTTCAGGACTATATTCGAAGATGCGCAAGCTGCCAAGAATAGAAAATAGAGAGATTCAAGACAAGAGAACCAATGATAATCACAGATACTCCAATAGAAGCATTTGACAAAGTTTCAATTGTCACAGTTGGAAAACTTAAAATGACTCCAAGAGGCAACTGTCACCTCTTAACGTTGCAGTGTAATTTAACGAAATATTTGATAGCCATACCCATCAAAAACCTTAATGCCACCACAATAGCTGATGCACTAGCAAAGTACCTCATTTGCCAGTTTGGAGCACCGAGAGCCATACTCTCAGATAGAGGCACCAGTTTCCTCTCCAACATAGTCGAATCGCTGCTCAAGTTGTTTAAGATCAATCATGTTACAACTTCAGGATACAGACCGCAAACAAATGGATCGTTAGAAAGAAGCCACGCCCCACTCATAGAATTTATCAGAATATACTCCGAAAGATACAACAATTGCGACCATTTAACTCCATTTGCGACGTTTGCCTATAACACTAGCGTGCACGCAGCAACTAACTTCACCCCATTTGAACTAGTTTACGGGCGAATAGCGCGTTTCCCTTTGAGAATAGCGTATGATGAAAAATTAAAAACATATAATGTTTATATGCGTGACTTAGTATTAAGGTTAGAAGAAATGAAAATCTTAGCAGGTGAAACCCAAATAGCGAACAAGGTTAAAACAAAAGAAAAATACGATAAAAAGGTCAAACCATTTAAGGGTAAAGTAGGCGGATATGCAAGACTAATTAATGAACCCCGCGTAAGCAAATTCGATGCTTATAGGAATAAACCGCTGAAAATAATCGAATTTCTAGGTAGGAAAAATGTCATTTTAGAATACCCTAACGGCAAGCGTATACGAAAACATATAGACAAATTAAAACCAGTAGAGGATAAGTCCGATAATGATGATTCAGAATTCCTCAACTAATCAATGATAATGTTACAGGATGAAAATTTTAAATATTTTAATAATAATACTTAATCTACTCAACGAGAACAAAAGTAAACCCGTATACCAGATAGAATCCCTAAACCCCAATCCTGAAATATATTTCGAGAACTTGGTCGTGATCAGGATAAAAAGAGCAACATGGAAGCTCAACATTTACATCAACGTGGAAGATTTCTTCCAAGCTTCGCCCCGACAATCAGTACCGAGTACTGATCTCCCCCGTATGGGAGAGTAAGCTAGTATCCGTTTATTCATATACAATTACTTTGTTAGTTCGGTAAAGTTATATTTATTATTATTACCCTAACAAAACTGGGGGTTCCTCCTATTCAATTAAAAATAAAAAAGGAAAACACCTAAATTTGGCTCGCCAGCGTTACACCCTTGTCAGACCACTCACCCTTAGGTATAATCGTTTGTCAGGGACGACAAACGTTTGAAGAGGGGGAGGATGTTAAGTGACGAAGTTTGAATATGAATATTCAGAAATAATATTAAATTAAATGAAACAAAGACTTCGACACTTAACGAGCGCGAGAAGTAACCCTAAACCAAAACAAATTTCTCCTCCCTCGGCTGAAAGCGCGCGTGCACAGCCGACGCTGAAGTTTAGCCGTTGACCGTAGCTTAGGCCCATAAGGTCTAATAAGTAAGGAAGAGAGCGCGGCTAGGCTGAAGTGCGAAGAGAGGGGAAGTAAGTACCCTGCGTGGGAGAAAGCTATGACGCTTTCTTCAAGCTTCGTCTCCCCCGATTTTTCATTCCTGTGTATGCGATCCAAGAGTAAGGACGCTTATTCAAGAGTACCATTAAAGAGTTATACACATATATTTCTGAGTCTTTAATTTAGAGTTTAACCTTCGTTGTCATTTCGTCTTGATTGTCATCTATTGAAGTTGTGTTTTGTTCCCATTGAAAATTATTTGAAATCTCGAGAAACGAATAAAGGATATATATATATATATATATATATATATATATATATATGCGTGTGTGTGTACATATATAATCTAAATTTCGTTCTGAGTGTGCACGCCGTGAAAAAATTTCTCAAATCCCCGCCAAAAGTAGTGCACTACTTCAGTAAACTCCCTTAAGAACAAAAATATTTCCAGAACTCAAGTTACGGCCATATCAAAAAGTAAAATTATCTCAATTTTCGCTTTTTCTGACAACTGAAATGGCTTATAACTCAAAAAAGAAGCATTTTAGGTGAAAACGCATTGATACCTTTTTTTTGCACATTTCTCAGAATATGAAAAAAAAATCTATTTTGACCTATCTAGCTTGTTTCATATTACTACATTGGAATATAAGCTATACGGGTCTAGTGCTCAGGTTATAGCTTGCTATGTACCAAACATGCATGTACTGCCGTTTTGGTTGTCAGTAAAAGCAAAAAGAGAGATGAGAAGATTTCACTTTTTGATATGGCCATAACTTGGAATCGGGGGTACATAAAGGTCTGAAATTTTTTTGGTGTTATTTTGGCAGTATAATGGACTAGTATACCAATTTTTGCGGAGAATAAGAAAATTTCTCTACGTTTTGACGTGGAATAGCCCATATATAAATATGATATCTATGCGTGCACATTCAGAACAAAATTTAGATTATATATGTGAACACACACGCACATATATATGCATACACACATCAGAATTGCGATGTATACAATCCTAAAACTCAGCAAACAAAGACTTGTTTCCTTTTTGGCGCTAAAACCCGCGAGCTTGTGCGTAAATGTGGGTCACACGATGTATTTACTATATAGTTTATTATAATCAAACATATATTCACCATCAACAATGGAAAAAACAGAAAAAGAACTTTAACGAGTTTTTCTGGATCAGACATTCAACAGCAAACTTTCTGCTTATTTTTCTGTGATATCTGATAGTTTAGACATCATCTACCAAAAATTTTAGATTGATCGACCTACCGGATACGGAGTTATTTGATTTCGAAACAAGAAAAGTCAAAATACCCCATAGTGCGACGAATGGTAGGAAACCCGGGATCCCAGAGTACCTTATGGTCGACCATCAGTTGCCTGGGCATGACCACAGGCAGTAAATTAAAAGCACTTTGTGGTAACATTATGACTGTCATCAACAAACTTGCCCCTTAAAGAAATTTAAACCCACCAATAAAAAAGTTTCACCGTGGGTCAACGCTGAGCTTCAGAACCTTTATGATAAATGTAATGCGGCCTGGCCAAGATTCAAAAGGACCCGTGACCCGAGGTTCTCATCGGAATTTCAGTCTCTTGTGGCTCAAGCAGAACAGCGCACAATCGAGGCACAAAAGAATCTTATTTAAGCTAGAATTTCGGAGGCCTTAAATAGCAATAAAAACATCGGAATAAGTTCGCAATCTTAGACTCTCGTTCACGTGCCGCGAAATCACTTTTTCGGACGTGGTCCTGGCCGTTGCGCACTTCTCATCACAGGCAAACGGGGAGGATGGCATTCCTCAGGATGTCATTGCTAAATTCCTTCTGGTCCTGGGCCACCACCTTGCATCTATTTTTAACTCCTCTCTGTCTTGTGGCGTCTCTCCTGGAGCCTGGAAAAAGTCCTATCTAGTACCCCTCAAGAAGACGGCTATTCCATTAGTCGCCTTAGACTTTCGTCCAAATGCTTTGTTATGTTTTCTTGCCAAGGTTCTAAAGAAGATTGTTTACGACCAGATATCCGAGTATTTAGAGTCAAGGAAGCTTCTTGATACATGCCAGACAGGTTTTCGGGCTTATCTTAGCACGCAAACAGCACTACTGAGTCTGTCAGAGGACATTAGGGCAGGTATTTATAGCAAAAAGCAACTGCTTACTATCCTCCTGATGTTTGATTTAAGTAAGGCGTACGATTTCGCCCTCTAAACTTCTTCGAAAGCTAATAGGAATGAATTTCACTAGGTCTGTAGTTCTGTAGATCAAGTCATATATTACAGGGCGTAACCATCAGTTGACAATTCTGATTGGCTCACTACCTATCTTACTGTTCCACGGGGCTCGGCCATGGGTCTTCTTCTTTTTAGTCTTTACATTAACGATCTCAAAGACATTTAGGCTTCTTTTAATGGTCCTAAGGGCAAATTATCGGATAGTGTCGAGTATTCGCTATATGCCGATGATCTTCAAACCTATGCGCAGGTAACGAGGGACGACTTGAGCAAGGGTGTGGACCATCTGTCGGCTGTGGCACGTGTAGTGGCGGTCTGGGCATCTGAGAACGCGCTTTGCCTCAATGTCGGGAAGACTAAAGCGATTATTTTTGGATCGGACAGTAATATTAACAAGGTGCGGAGTCTAAAGTTGCCTGGCATTGAGATCGAGGACGGCGTCTTCATACCCTTTATCAGCACTGTAACCAACCTCAGTGTTGTAATGGATTCGAAGATGACATAGAAACTGCAGGTGGATGCGATTAGCCAAAAGGTTAATAGAATCTTTTATAAACTTCGATCCTTTAGATCCTGCACTACCAAGGAACTTTGTAAGCAGCAGGCGGGCGCTATTGCCACCCCGTACTGGATTACTGTTCTCTTGTCTACCTTGGCGTATAAGGTAAAAAAAGCACACGACTTCAGCGATTGCAGAACTCATGTGTGAGGTACAAATGTGGTGTTAGAAGAGATGAGCACATCTCCCCCTATAGAAGGATGATAGGCTTGATTATGGTGCAGGCAAGATGGGAGTTCTTTGCGGAGGTGCTGCTTTATAAAGCAGTTATAATGGGACAGCTGTCGTATTTTGCCGCCCTTTTTGACAGGAACCGGTCCAGAAACTCGGCTATGAATTTGCAAGAATAAGTGGTGCTTAGCGCGTGTACCGATGCTGGGCTACACTGTTTCTGGGAGTTATGCCTCTTGCGCCTGTTGCCGGGGTTAATGTGTCAAAATTTCTTGCTTCGCCGAACGTATCTTGGCGGTGGTTGTCTCGACTCGCCGTCCATCCTGGTGCAGGAAGCACGCGCTTCCGTGCGCTCTTGCTTGAGCTGACTCACCTGATTTTGCAGACTTTTGACTGTTTGCTGCATTTTTTCTAGGTAATCTACCATGCTGGGTGGCATTGGATACTCTTGTCCGTCCACCCCCGCTATACAGTCTTTGAAGTCGTCCTTGTCCGCTCCGGCTTCTTAGGGTACATTTTCTGGCGTGATAACGTTCTCTTCGATGGCGTTGTCTAACGTTGTCTGCAGGCTTTCCTGAGCTCCTGGGTCCGACATCAATTCTTATAATGGGGCGGGTTAACACCGATTCTTTTTTCTTCTATGCGCGTTACCTCCAAAAATGATCTGCGGCTCTTTACTCGCTCTTGTTTCACCACCGCGGCTCCTAGTCCGCCCGTCGACTCAAAGTCCGACGGGTTATATTCGCCCATAAGCCATTGATGCAGTCGCACCTACTGCTCTTCTGGGGTGCCGTCCGGCTTTAATCGCAGGCTCGACAGTGTCTGCTGCAGCTCACCTCTGCTGAGGTTTAATACCCAGTTCCCCACTTCGCCTTCCATGCCGTCTAACATTATCTGGGTTTTTTGATTTTTCTTCTTTGCGCACGCCTTAGCAACAAGTATTGCTCGCTAAAGTCAAGCACGCGCGTGTATGTGTCTCGCAATCCCTAACTATGCGTTACGCTCGCTTACGCCGTTGTGTTCCCAGTCGGTGCGACAAGTAGCAGGCGATGAGGAAAGAAAAAGGAAAACAAAAAAATAATACAGCTCCCGCTTATCCCTAGTAGAAAATTGACGAGTTTAACTAGTCAGTGCAGTAGCACATCGCTAGTTCCAAATACGAATTGTTTCTCTCAAATTTCAAAAACACTCGGCAACAACTCGGGAAGCTGAATTCGCATGCGCGCGTAATTATGATGCAGTATAGTAACACTTATTCAATACAAGATGAAAAAGATTTATTAATGAAGGCTTATATTTTTATTGATTATTTTTTAATTAAGTGATATCAAACATTATTTTACATCTTGGTTAAGTTAGTGACTTAAGTTAAATAGGAGCCATAGTCTTAGTAGTCGACGTTCAAGTTCCTTATTACTATTCCATTTGTATGGTATTAAAGCTAGATATCTGAATTTTCGTACAGATATTGTTAAACTATTTAGAAATGAGTCACCGTACTAGTTTTTACTAAAATGTCCTAGTTGAAATTGTCAGCTCGAGGGCTATGAGAAATTTTGGATTTGGCGTATGACATTTCTTGTTAGGCTTGTTCCAAAGAATCTAATAACTGTAGCCACTTGTATTTCTAGTTTCTTGTGTATTTTTATGTGTAGAAAGTTATAATAACTTTGCCTTTTTTCCCAATGCAATAATAAGAATTTTGACTTTTAAAAGTTACAAGTCGTTTTCAACACGATGACTGATTGTCAAAATTTGTTGCTGCTCTCATTCAGAAACTAATATACGTAAAGAGCTTATCTTTTGCACACCCATGTAAATATTAGGGTTCATCGCTGAGATGTTCACATGGGTGTCCAGATGGAAATTAAAAGTATATCACTTAAGAAAAGTTTTACTTTAAATATTGTTTCATTATTGTAGAAGGAATGCGCATGCAAAAGATCAGCTCTTTACGTATATTATTTTCTGAAAGAGCAGCAACAAAATTTGACAATCAGTCATCGTGTTGAAAACGACTTGTAACTTTTAAAAGTCAAAATTCTTATTATTGCATTGGGAAAAAAGGCAAAGTTATGATAACTTTCTACATATAAAAATACACTAGAAACCAGAAATACAAGTGGCTAGAGAAATAATAAATAATAAATAATTTCTATATTTATTAAATGATATATTTTCTTCACTAAATCATAACCTAACATTTTAAATATATTTTTCTTGGCGGGTTGCTACCGAGTTTTTCACGGGTTAACGTCACCAGGTCACGGGGTAACTGGCGAAAATGGTTCAAATAAATTCGCGTAATTTCTCAAATTTGGGTATTTATTGCCAACAACTCCTCAAGATTTCTACCAGGGATTTTGCCATTCGCTAAATTCATAAAAGGAAAAATAATTGATGTTGCGGTCGTCGACCCTACGTCGAGCCAACTTGCTAATCTAACCGGTGACACTACTACTCCTCTTGCTATTCTACAGTCATTTTTATAATGCTGCCTATGCTGTAAACGCGAAAATGCCTAACTAACACGCGCTGTCGACTTCACGCTCTTTGTGTGAGTACGATCATCCCCCGCGCTCGGCAGGCAACATTTAAATTTCCAAACTGCTTGCCATCCCGCACAGCAAGCCGCCGCCTGTTTATATCGCAAGCGTATTTACTTTTAACCCGCACAACTTCGAACCGTTGTGCGCCTCTCTGAAGCCCTGTTTATGCCGGCGCGGCAAGCTTGACTCGAGTATCAAGCCCCCCGGCGTTTTCCAGTAGGGTTATCCAACCTGGAAAATTCACGCAAAAGACTTTAATAGCGACGTCTCGTCATGTAGGCCTGCCACTAAGCCCACCTCAACTTACCGCGAAACACCGAGAGGAGCCCCCCTCTGAGTCCTGTGCGATTGCGCTCACATTATACACATTTCGGCTCGCACCACTACTGCACTAGCCCGCGCGCGATGTAAACAAACGCTGTTTACGTCGGCGTCGCTCGCTCGCCGCCGTCTTCTTGCCGCTGCTCGCAGCATGTCGTGTACGCTGTTGCTACACGCCACGGCGAATACGACTTGACCGCTTATCCGCGCTTAAAACTAAACTTTTGTACGGCTTATGTGCTTCGCGCCCCTCTGACCTGTACACGTTGAGGCGCCAGTTTGTCACGGGGAAACAAGGCTTTAGCGCGACAGCCGCGAAGGTGGTATCGCGTCAACAAGGGGAATTATTTACTCTTCACTTTTCGCACGGCTATCCCTTGATGATGCTGGAGTCGGCAATGGACGTTAGCCGACGGTGCAATGTCGACTCCGTACGATGCAGCCAGGTCGCCTCAGTGTACAACTGAGGTGTGCGAAGCTCGCCGCGCTTTCTTTGCGTGTAGAGTTGTCTAGCCAGCGCGCGCTCTGTAGCTGCGCCGAGATGTAACCGGCTTTACTCCACCGGGTTCTTAGGAAGGACACGATAAGACCATGAAATAAAGAAGCATACGTTTGTATTCTATTGCAAAGTAATATATTCTTTCACAATGTTGATACAATATAACGCGTGGCGCGAGAGGACGGTTTCGCACTAGCGGCTCGAGCTGGAGACGAGTCGACGACTCGGTGGCAGCGAGTCTCGGCTTCGGCGTCTGCAGTCGATTCGATGTGTCATTAATCGCGCAGTAGCTGATGTTTGTGACTTACGATGACCACGCGCGCGTTGATTGCTCGGTCTCTGCGTATCCACTTGTGACTGGCGGGGAAAATATTAGTCGTCCGGGAGGCGTCTCTCCTGCTCGAAACAGTGGCATTGCTGGGGTACCCTGGGTGCTCGAAATGGTGTTGGCCTGGTTTGACTCCTCCAGCAGGTGGCCTCTGGATGGTGTAGCTGCTCCCGTCTTGCCGAAGTGAAACTTTGCGGGTGTCGTACCAGTATCGTAATTGTGCGTCAGAACTACGTTAGCGCTTGTGCCTATCTGATCTCTCGCGTACTGATTTCGCGCGCGCCTTCCGAGTACTACCGAGCTGGCAACGTTGCCCTCATAAATGGTTGCGCGACGCGGTGAGAGCGCGAAATACGAATTCGCGTTCGCTTGTCACAAGGTATTTATACTAAATATAACTAAAAAAAATTTTAAATTATTCACTTAAATTTCGTCATTCTCACTCATAATTTTTTTTTTCAGGATTCAAAGGTGTTGTGTCTCCTTTAATTGTATAGCTGAGAGATATAATCAGACTACACAGAAGGGTTTTGATGTTTGACTCTAGATTGCCAGCTAATGCTTGGGACCTTGCACTAGAAGCTACAGTATTTATCTATAACTTGACGCCGCACAGTGAGCTAGCATTTGAGTCACCTTTAGTCAAATTAAATTCTGAACTGAGGGTGAAGATAAATCAGATAAGAAGATTTGGCTGCATAGCTTTTGCAAAGGTACAGGCAAAGCAGGACACCAAGTTTGACAAGATGTCAAATAAATCAGTACTTGTAGGCTACACCGATACAGGATATTTGCTTCTATCAATCAATAAGATCTACGAAAGTCGAAACGTGCAGTTCATAGAAAGCAAGGTATTCGGAGATGTATACAAGTCAGATGATATACGGAACTGGACGGTTACCAACGAGACCGTAAAACAAGAAACTTGGCTATTGACTTTTGACAAAGAGGATGTTGAAGTTAAGAAAGAAGTACCTGCACCAAAAAAGAGGGGAAGACTTAAGAAAGAAAGTCAAAAGCCTGTTTCTTTTTCTTTCGCCATGCATCGCGTTATTACGTATGCTTTCATGCAATCATGTTTATTTCTTGTATATTTTAAATTATTAACTTTGACTCAAAGTCTTGATGCAAACTTTGTAAATTTAGAATTATTTGTTGAGACTTTGAAAGTCAAACCACTTATAATAGTATGCGCTGAATCTTGGAATCTGAAATCGTATCAGATATACCAAATAAAAGGTTATAAGATATATTATAATAACAGTAGGATAAACAAAGCAGATGGGGTAATAATGTACATACAATATAATGTTATAAATAACACAGAAATTATCGAGGAAGGCAAACTAAGAATTATAAAATCCACTATTAAAGTGAACGCTACTATGAGTTTTGATATATCAGCATTATATAGATCGCATGATCTGCCCAAATTTATACTGAACCTAAAAAACTATAGTTGGAGATTATAATATAGATCTTTTAGAGATAAATGATTATAGTCAAGAACTCTTAAATAGTTATCCTGAAAAGGGTTTCACACCTTGCTTTCAAGGAATAACTAGACCTTCAAATAATAAAAATGAACGGACTTGCATTGATAATTTTTTTTATAAAAACTAACGCTCTCGGATTCACATCTTTTAAGTGAGAAAACTCCTTCACTGATCATTATCCATTATTTATAAATTTAGATAAATTAGAAATTCAAAAAGAATTAAATGAAAACTATAACTACGTAAACTACTCTAAATTGAGTGACGTTGTCAATGGTGTAAATTGGAATGAAATCACATCAATGCAGGATCCTGAAATGGCCGTAAACAACTTAATAAGCTTCATAAAATATTGTATAGAAAAAGCTACAATAAAAGAAAAAAATATTTAGACATACAAATAAGAAAAACCCTAGGAAAAAATGGATTACAAAAGCTATTTTAGAGTCTTGTAAAAGAAAAGAGCACTTGTATAATATATGGAAACTTGAGCCAAATAATAGGCAACTAAAAGTTCAGTATATGTTATATCAAAAAATATTAAACAAGGTCATCAAAGATAGGAAAATTAAATACGAAAAAGAACAAGTTGAACGTAATAGAAACAATCCTAGGAAGTTATGGTCAATTATAAAAGAAAAACTTGGTAAAAATAAAAATCAGGAAAATGTTATTAATGAAATCTATGATGAGAATAATCAGAAAACAACGCATCCACGTAGAATAGTTAATATAATGAATACTTACTTTAGTGAAGTAGGAGCTAAGCTAAGCCAATAAATACAAACTCCAGAAAATATAATTTTGAAAGAACCGGAAAATAATAAAAAATCAATTTTTATAAGACCTACAAATTATACAGAAATTAAAAGAATCATAGCCAATATGAAAGATAAATCTGAAAGGGTAGATGGCATTAGTATGAAGACAATAAAAGTAATTACTACACATTTGTTAGAACCGTTAGTTCATATATTTAATCTGTGCATAGAAAAATCTGTTTGGCCAGTAACTCTTAAGAAAGCGGACATTGTACCAATTTACAAAGCAGAGGATAAATGTAAGGTTTCCAACTACAGACCTATATCTTTGATATCAAATTTAGCAAAGATTTTTGAAAAAATAATATACGAAAGGGTGTATAATTTTTTAGTAAAAACTAAAATATTATCTACACAGCAGTTTGGTTAGCGAATATCGTGATATAATGACTGGAGTCTCACAGGGAACAATTTTAGGACCCTTATTATTTATAATATATGTTAATGATTTGTTATTAGATATGCCAAAACAAACAATAATTTCATATGCGGATGATACAGCCGTTATATCCTCAGATAATTCTTGGATCTCAGCTCAGAATAAAATGAATAACTATCTTGAGACAATCTCAAACTGGTTAGCAATTAATAAACTCACATTAAATATAAGTAAAACTGTATACATGGCGTTTAGTAGCTACTGTAATAGTGTGCCTGACCATTTAGAAATTAAAATAAACGAAGAAAATCTGAATAGAGTTGAATATTATAAATATTTAGGGATTATTTTTTATTATACTATGAAATGGGATAAGCATATATTATCTATAGTTAAAAAAACAAAATATTTAGTTTTTATGTTTTACAAATTAACCAAAATTATGCCAATTGAGTCTTTGTTATCAATATATTACGCCTTTTTCCATAGTTTGAAAAATTATGGTATAATAGCATGGGGTGGTGCCTATCAGAACGCTCTAATTATTGCTCAAAAACTGCAAAATAGATTATTACGGATTATATTTAAGAATAATTTTGTTGTACAAAATTATCCGCTTAATATTATTCAAACATTTAACTTGAAATCTCTGATGTTCCACTATTTGTACCTCAAAGAAGAATTTGAAAAATCGAAGAGCAATACGAGAAAGAAATGTATTGAAATACCAAAAGTTAATAAAACTATAAGTAATAAATACAGCATAATAGTAGCAATAAGACATTTCAATAAATTGCCGAATGATCTCAAAATGATTACTAAAAATAGGTTTATTATAAAAAAGAAATTAAAAATATGGATTCAATCCAATGTTATTTGATGAGTAAGATAAAACATATACATTATATATATATATATATATATATATATATATAACTGTTGTACTAATTGGGACAATTACATCAGATTATAAGTTAGTTTGTAAGTAATTTTTGTTATTAGACCAGACCTACGAACAGATGCTGAGTGCATCTCTGTAGGATGTTAGTTGGTCGGATATATTATATTTGATGTAACAGCATTTTCATTCTGGTAAATAAATAAATAAAAATAAATAAAATATATATTAGGGTGTATCGAAAATTTAAAATGTTAAGAAAACAACTTTAATACCAAAAAAAAAAGTTAGTATTTGATGAAAAAAGCTCGTACGTTCAAGGAGGGCGCGATAGATTAAAATTTTCCTGTCTGTATAGAGCGATCAATTTTGCAAATTTACTGTACGCAAAAAATAGATTTAAAAAAGGTCACGCCATCTTCGCGTGTTAGCCAAATTTTTAATTATGAATATTTTTAACTCAAATTTTTCACTTTTCTTCTTTTTTTTATAGGCTTTCGATCTACCGTGTGACATTTAGGATTTATCGTTCCTAATATGCATCATAACCTCAAATTAACGTTGTGTTTTATTCAATTTTTGCTTATTTTCGACACTAGTACAAAAATTTTAATTGTCAACATTTTTTAACAACACGAGTAGAAGGGTTTTATTAAAAAAAATATACCAGTACACAGAAAAATTGGTTAAAATCGATCATAAATAAACAAGTCGCAAGAGCTGAAAATTGGCTGTTTTGGCGAAAATCGCGTTTTTTGCTGTTTTCTAAAATCAAGATCTCATTTCTGTCTAGCTATTTTCTATAAAACCAACGTAAAAGGTTCACATTCTGTACGAAGAATGGTGGTAGATAAGACACTGATTGTGCATACAAGTTTATCTACATGAATTTCGAGTATTCAAACTTCCCGTTTTCATATTTTGCAAATTATGTTAAAAATTGTTAATAATTGTTTTTAAAAAAAGTTAAAATTTGTTAAAAAATAATAAACAATGTTCAAAATTTTGAAAATCTTGAAAATTAAGACTGTAAAGTCTTACATTTCTAATTTGTTTACCGTGTGCAGAAAAGGTTATTCATCCGCTAGTTGAAATAAACACAGCATGTAACAAGGGGGTGATGTCTTTTTCTGACTCGGATTATGTATTCAGCAGTCGTGTCCGTTTTGGGCGTCTACAGCGCTCTGACCCTCTCACTTTCTAAATGTCCATGATTTAAATTTAAATAAAACACAATTAATGCTTGCGGATCTCCACTCGATAAATGTATTCGTCTACTGCTTTGGTGCACTGTATCTTCTGATTCAGATTCAGCTTAAATTGTAGAAACAAAATCAAAATTTACTAACCTTATTCATTTAAAGTTTCCAAATATGTGTACCTAACTTATTTTCATTTGATTTTAAAACTAGCTACTTATTTTCTAATCTTTATCAGAAACTATTTTAACGGGAATCTAAATAAGAAAATGATCTTCATCTGTAAAAGTGTGTAATTTTTTTAAGTAAGTGTTTTTATTAATTCATTAAATAATTTATTCTTTGGATTACAGAAATACACTTTGAAAGTCTTTTTTTGTATTGCAAACCGGCAGTTTTTTTCTTGAATGCAATGTTGATAAAATGAAACCATTTCTATTTTCCTCTCCGCAAACTTTTGAAGATGCTTCTGTTACAACTTTTACCATTCTATCAACGGCTTGAGTGTGGTTTGGAAGTCTTGAGAAGTCCAACTTTGATAAATTGTTTGATTCCTTCAAATTACTTGATGATATGTGTGATAATGCTGGCGGAGAAGTAATAATTTCGCTGTTCCATGTCTATCATATCGACGTAACTTGATGCACTAAATTGAATAGAAGGAGGTAGAAAACGGCGTACAGTATTATTTGTTTGTCGTTTTCTTGCATCAAGGATTATCTGAACTGATCTTACACGAACGATATAATCATCATCAAACAACATACTAAGAAGTATATTTTCCGGGTGAGCGAAATAAGCATTTCGCTCAATTACTGGTTCAATTATATTAAGGTATTTTTGTGGCAAATATCTTGTATTTTGTATAAAAGTATAGAAATTTTTGGCTCCATCTTTAATAGATGATTGAGTTTTAACCTGAAACCAAAATGGTATGTAGACTTTCATTACGTAGGTAACTATGTCAATTCATTTAGAAGTGGGTGACTCAGTTGCCATGTACAGTCTTAACACTCGATTTGCAGTAGTTAACCACCGAGATAAATTAAGGGACCCAGGTTTTCGATTTGCAAGATCCTATGAACAGACTCCTGACTTTATAGCGTTGTAGCAAAGATAGAGATACTGTTGGTCTTTACTTAGTATTTTGTAATCACTTATTGGCAAATTAATATTTACAAAAATTTTTTGAAATGAGACAATTGGTAGATTTTCACATTATTTTAGCTTCTTACCTATTATACCAGTAAGCATTTGTGGAGCTGTTGCCAAACCATCGATTTTTTCAAAAAGATGTCTAAATGGTAACTCATTAAAATGAAGTAAGCAGATGACCCACTGCAATGGACGGTTTAGCTTTTCTTCGAGACAACGTATTGTACCACCATTAACACCACTGTTAACTGGTGTACCATCGCACCCAATAACAGTAAAGACAGCAAGTATACTAGGATAATGTTTGAACAAATAATCATATAAAGTATTGCAAATAGTAATAGTGTTTCCAGAAGAAAGAGTGATGTGACCAAGGAAGTGTGAATCAGGTTCCAGTACTAATGAGTAGTGATCTTCCGTCACAACTTTTCGATATAATTTGTTGCCTTTTTTTCTTGATCAAGCGCTTTATCTCGTCGACCATCAAAGTAAACGCCTATAACCGAGATTACATCTGCCACTTTATATTGTGTTAAAACAGTCTTTTCAACTCTTTTTGTTTCTCGCATTATCTTAGATTTATCAATTGCTTGTGATATATCATTTTTTTCAACTATTTTGTAATCCATAAGTACTGATGTAGCTATCGCTGCCGTGGCTCTTGCTGAAACATTATATCTTTGTCTTGTTAATACAGTGTTCATAAGATTTATTCTATTTTGAATTGTTCTAGACAGTTTCAGAAACGGCGATGTTTGCGTACAAACACTACGGGCTGAATCATCAAAGCTATCCACATTATCACTTTCTTGAATATAACTTTTGTCAGATAAGATCGTATTAATTAGTAGACTATCAATACTCATGTGTCTTGCACTTCTTTGGTCAACTAAAAATAGCTGTACTTCGACAGGTACTTTCATATTTGAAGGACATGAACACTTATCAATTGTTAAACATTTACAAGCAGATATATCAAACAGTGTATTATGAGCATGATCTTTAAACTCAAGGACTTTCTTTTTCTTGTGTTCGCTACTGTTAGCTGTTCTCATATTTGATTTCATAGCTATATACTTTTTATGATATGTTGTTAACATTTGTAATACGCGTTGATAAGTGACTGTTGGAATGGCTACCTTTTTATACAAATCTAGTAAATCATTTATAACTATTTTCAAAATCTTTAGAAAAGAAGGTTCTATATTACAATTTGTTCCTTTTTTAATCTCAAGTCTGTGATATAAGTAATTCTTTATTACGTCCTCATAAGATGGTAATAAATCTCCAAATCGCTTTGGTTCTCCAAATAACAGACAACATATACGTTGTTGTGAAAAATACAATATATTTATCATTTTCTAATTTAAAAAATCGTTCGTAAATACTAATCAAACTTGATTATACTATAGTACATCTATTTTAGAGAGCTAAAAAGTAATTGAATATAAAGTACTTATAATTTATTTATTACCTGTATAAGCCGAATATTTTAAATGTTTTATTTGCAAAATTCTAAAAATTGTTTTAAGCTATTTTTCTGACTTGCATAAAATTAATATATTGGATCCCTGGTGACAAAATTTACTGCTTTTTTCTTTTATTTTATAATTTTTTAAATATAATTTTGTTATTTTTAATTCATATGTTGTAACGGGTTTTCGGGAACTAAATTGCAAAAAAAGTAAATCGATGAGGGGGATTTGACCCGACGTCCCCGAGAACTCAAGGCGCGTGCACTACCACTAAGTCAACGACGCAAAACTCATTTATTCGTACCGACTAGCTGTTATATGGGCTATATCCGCCTGTCACAATATGTATTTCAATGCATGTTATGGTAAATTTTCCAAATTTTGAGGAAAGAAATAGTTTTTTACAATATTTTTACACGTTTCTACGAAATGGTACACTTTTTGTTAGGATTTATCATAAATATTCAAATTTTACTACAATCTAAATACAAGTACAAAATAAAACAGTAAAAATAAAAGCTATGGATTTTTCTGCCAGGGTTTACATCGCTTATATACATTAATGAATGTTTCTTTATTTTTGTTGGTTTACATTAAATGAAAATGATATGTATTAATTTTTATTAACATTAAATATTGAAACAATCTACTGTAAGTATTCGTTTGTGATAAAGTTACTCTTGTTTTAATGATCTAAAATTGTACAACGTATATTTTTATTCTTTTGTCAAAGTCAAGTGTGCAAAGAACTTTAGTAAGTAAGATGAATTTTACGGGTTTAAAATAAATTATTTGCTATTGTGACGGCCGAGTGCATGTCAAATGTCTAACGGCTAATCATGTACTAATTGTAATAAGATTATTGTTTCAGCAAGCTGCCAACGAGCGCCGAAACGAGCGAGAACAAGAGACGAGGCAAGATAGAGACAGAGATAGTGAGAGCATAGGTAGCGCGGTTGCCGCCTGGCCGCACAACGTTGGCGAGATATGACAACGATGTGCCGACGGCCGGGAGAGCCGCGACTAGTTAGTCTCGCTACGCTATCCACACGAGTAGCTCGCGCTGCTACTATACGCGTGTTTGTTGTGGTTCCTGCGAGCATCTCGAGAGCGAACGATATTCGTCCGTGCGTTACTGACGAGCCGCTACGACGCCCGTCCGAACTGCTGCATCTCCACGTCCGAGACTGGGCCACGTCCGTTGCGTTAAGTACTGCTGTCACTACTGAGTTGTAAGTACCTGCACTCTCACTCTCTCACGTCGACGGGGTAATATCTCTCGTCTCTTTTTATCGTTCGTCGAAGTGTGCGGCGTTTGCACCTCTGTGTATAGTACAATTGAATATATAGTTCCTTATCTAAACTTCTCGTGTGTTATTTCCTACGACCCGACCTACGCCGCCTCCGCGGGCCCGTGTAAAAACACGTGTATGATCTGACTCGGCCGAGCCGTGCCCTTCAGCACGACCGACGTTAATTTACAATAAACAGGGCCCTTCTGGCCCTGGTTATAACACGGCAGAAAGGTATTAACTGAGTGTTATACTATATCTTATCTAATTTTTATCAAAAATAGCTCAAAATTTACGAAAGTATCACTTGTATGAGATCAAATATGCGTACAAAATTTCAGAAATTGACATTATTAAATAAATGTTTTAAAATTTGCTGATACTTCACTTTAATATAATAGTATAAGCAAAAAGTTTAAATACGCTTGTAATACATTTGTTACAAAGACATTTTTACATTTGTTCAAATATTGTCTAACTTTGATAAATTTAGTAAAACTTATAATATTATAGATATTGGAACTCCTCTCCATATTATCAAATTATAGTAAAATAAGGCAAAAGTGGGCAAAAGTATTATAATATTATATTATATATTATATTTTATTACAACTGCAAAAATTCTGATATCATTTTAAAAATAATAAAAGTGAAAAATTTAGAAAAACTATAACAAAAATTAAGACACGGTGAAAAAACGTAATGGTCATAAATACACTTAACATTTTTAACAAAATGTTTAAATTTGTGCAATTATTGTCGAAAAATGATAAATTAAAAATTTAATAAATAGCAAGAACAACGTATGCAAAAAATAATTTTACAAGACGTTTTTCTAATTTTTCTCAATGGAGTCTTGGACAAAAGCTTTTTTTATGTGTGAAATAATGTACTACTTATATTTCAAACAATATGAAACAATATAAAAAATAAAGAACGAATACTTTCAAAATAAAATAATGGTTTTAATATCTTTCAATATTTAATGTACTATAAGTTAAAAAATATACTATTATCTCGTTCACTTTAAAATTTTTAGCTTGAATAATATTTATAAACATTATATTTCTTTATTTATATTATTAAACTTACCTTCAAGTATGTATATTTGAATTCATATCAATTTATAACATAATTTATTTTAAAAGCATATTTTTTTCTTCTTTCAAGTTTTTACTTAAATTAAACAAAAATGAAAATCATACTAGCTTGAATACTTGGCTAGTCTCTGAAACAAATTTCTATAACGATAATATTTAGCTTCTGCTACATTATAGGTGATTGCACCACTTTTATATTTTTGTTAGTGCAAAATTTTAATCATTATTTTGATCTAAGGAGCGATTTGTTTGCAAAGCTGTAAAAGGTATAATAAGCAGACGCCCTGAATTGCAGGACTAAAATTATATGAAGTAAAATTTAAAGAAAAATGTTATAAATATAAGGGATACTGATCACGAACAATTTTAAACTTATAATATATTGAATCGCTCTGACTTTGTTTCGTCAAAGTTGAAAAATTTATTTGTGGTCCGAGATGTCGTGGTGTTGAATTGAATTTTATTAATATTTGTCGAGTTTTGATAATTCTTTAATATGTTGTAAATTTGTTTATAAATCTTTGAACTCACGTAGAAACTACTCAAATTACGTATTGCATTTGAAAAAGAATTTATTTTTGAATTGATAAAAAATTATACTTTCTTCTCAAACAAACTCAATGTTGTTGAGATTATTCAATCTAATACAAATTTTTTGTGGCGTGCAGACTTTCCCACTTCTTAAGTCCTTGAACGGGCAAGCGTATGGGCAGTAAACATTAAACGCTACAAGTGTACATTTTCTTCTTCTTCTTCTTCTTCTTTTTCTTCTTGTTTATAATGTAACGGACAGAAAGGAGACGGAGTCGAAAGGGAAAACAGTAGACGACGGGACTCGAACTCGCGGACCCGAGAGCCAGAGCTCTAATCACGGAGCTAACGTCTACGATGCATTCGCAGCGGTGCATTGTAGTACGGCTTGGCAGACTCTTATCGCTGACTCGTCATCTCCGTTCCTACTTCAAGATTTAATTGTAATCAAAATGTTCTTAAGTGAACCTGCTTTTTAAAATTAAGCTTAAAATGAAATTGTTTCTCTTGAAAAGCGGAGAAATATCAATTTTAGTTAGTCTTGATTGATAAAAAATGAGTGGGAAAGAAGACTTCAAAATAGCAATAAAGGTCGAAAAATATGAAAACGGGAAGTTTGAATACTCGAAATTCATGTAGATAAACTTGTATGCACAATCAGTGTCTTATCTACCACCATTCTTCGTACAGAATGTGAACCTTTTACGTTGGTTTTATAGAAAATAACCAGACAGAAATGAGATCTTGATTTTAGAAAACAGCAAAAAACGCGATTTTCGCCAAAACAGCCAATTTTCAGCTCTTGCGACTTTTTTATTTATGATTGATTTTAACCAATTTTTCGTGGACTGGTATATTTTTTTAAATCAAGCTCTTCTACTCTTGTTGTTAAAAAATGTTGACAATTAAAATTTTTGTACTAGTGTCGAAAATAAGCAAAAATTAAATAAAACACAACGTTAATTTGAGGTTATGATGCAACTTAGCAACGATAAATCCTAAATGTCACACGGTAGATCGAAAGCCTGTAAAAAAAAAGAAGAAAAATGTAAATTTTGAGTTAAAAATATCAATAATTAAAAATTTGGCTAACACGCGAAGATGGCGTGACATTTTTTAAACGTATTTTTTGCGTACAGTAAATTTGCAAAATTGATCGCTCTATACAGACAGGAAAATTTTAATCTATCGCGCCCTCCGTGAACGTACGACCTTTTTTTATCAAATACTAACTTTTTTTGCTATTAAAGTTGCTTTCTTAACAGTTTAAATTTTCGATATACCCTTATATATATATATATATATATATATATATATATATATATATATGGCGACGTGTCGTTAGAACAACGACACGCGATTACAACACAGAATTTCGAGCCGTTGATTCTCGGATGTATTTGTGATGAATGCATCGGAGAATCAACAATATTGTATTATATTTTCTGTTATCCGGTGCGCCTGGGGCTCCTAACCACACCTGTCAGCGCCGGAGCCAGAGGTGGCTCCCCGGTGCTGATAGGAAGAGCATCACTCGCGGCAATAGTGCCAATGCGGCCCTGCAGAAACCCTGGGTCGCTGTTATATCGGCAAAACCGGTGTGCCTGTTGCTGGTGACAGCTCGCTCGCGAGAGCAGTGGTACGAGCAGGTAAGCGCCGAACCGCAGGGATATAGCAGACGCAATAGTATATAGCTGCGGAGAGAGGGAACGCGCGCGCGCGAGCCTCGGCTCGAGAGAGAGAGAGAGAGAGAGAGAGAGAGTTTAACGTTTCGGTGTTTAGACACTCTCGCGATCAAAAGAACGGCGAAAAATACGTGTACGGGAAACTGCTTTTATTAGGAATATTATTGTCTATTACTGATGTTAATTTACTACCAATCCCTCTATATTCCAATTATTACTTATTACAGTTTTATTATATTTCCTTTTTGATATTCGACACGTATGTATATTTTAATATCACAATTGATCTGACGAGACGTAACTCTATGTCGTGACGTCTTAATAATTCTTATAGTGAAAGTTGTTTTGTGAATTCTATCTTGTTAAAATCTTAGTAATACAAATAGGGCGTTAGCATCTCAACCGCAGTATAAGTTTCAGAGAGGGAGAGAGAGAGAAAGAGCGATATATATATATATA
Organism: Nasonia oneida; assembly: GCA_037356405.1. NCBI lineage: Eukaryota > Metazoa > Arthropoda > Insecta > Hymenoptera > Pteromalidae > Nasonia > Nasonia oneida. The sequence continues at coordinate 40,984 of JAZHPH010000453.1, read as the reverse complement.
TATATATATATATATATATATATATATATAGAGAGAGAGAGAGAGAGAGAGAGAGAGAGAGAGAGGCGTCCGAGATACGAATTGTGCGACGAGAGGGATGGCGGAACAAAGGTTTTGAATTGATTTCACTCAACAGACATTGCGGAATGATCGTGAACTCCAGGTCATCAATCTTACGCGGCTATACTAACCCTCCATGGACCGTTTCACACTTAAATTTGGGATTTATATCTCAATTTTGGGAGTGGACTCTCAAATGTCAAGAGTTTTGTCATAAAAGAAAACTTATTCGTTTATTAAAATAGTAGAAATAATTTTAATAATTAACTAGTGATTAGTACTTAAACATATAAAAATAGAATACAATATGTCTCAGTCCAGTAATAATAACAAGCGAGATACATGCACAGACATTTAAACATTATTTTTGTAAAGGATTGTGACCCAATATCAAGGGGCGCGGTAGCGCACTGATGGCAAGTATACGTTTCATACCCTGTGCACGTGGAAGCACCGTAACTCTATTATAGTTTAAGATCTTTCGTTTATTAAATGCCACGCGCACATACAGAATAAATCTTCAAGTAGGAAATCTGATGCATTCGGTGTCTTCTGCTGGCTTTTGTATCTGGGGCTTCTGACCTCACCTGTTAGTGCCCTGAGCCAGAGGTTGCTCCCTGGTGCTAACAGATAGAGTAGTACCTCCAATAATAGGGTCACTGCGACCCAATGGAGACTCTGGGTTACTACCGTATAGACTGGACCGTCGAGCCTTTTTCTGGTGATGGTACCAGGAGGCCTTGCGATGTCTTCGAGAAATGTGAGAGGATTTGCGTGCGATAGTCACGAGATAGCAAGTGACTGTTGCGTACACTCGCCACGCATTACTTTCTCATAAGACTAGTCGTACGGCGTAGGAGAGCGCCGAGCTGCATTGTTTCTAGCATAAAATAAACTAATCGTGTTTTTATTTATCAATACTTAGCCACGCCAGGCGCTCCTATATAGAAAGGCGGGCCTAATATAGAAAGAAGATACTCGTACCACCACTGATTCATCGTTCGTCAATATGTATCTATCGATGCAAGCACTCGCGTGAATCGCCAGTGACACATAGACCCGACGCGTAAATATTGAATATAGAGAGTAAGACATTGCAGCATTTTGGACCAGGGACTGCACTTGGACGGGATACTGGGCATTAACCAATCGCTCCAGAGCGTGCAGGCCTGCATCATCAAAAGTGACATTGATAGCGTGCTCAGCAGTCACTTAAGGCTTGGCTTTGACTTCATCTAGCTGTAGCTGCTCAAGCACGACGATGACCACCGGAGTCACATTCACAGACGACGCAAGCGGCACTTTAACTTTACACTCAAGACCCTGATACTAAGAACCTGCGCTTGAGAAAGAAGTAACAGCTGTAGCAGCTTTTGAGTGGTGCGTACAATAACGATATTATCATGTTTGAAGATGAGAAAGTAGACGCGTCAACGAGGAGCCGACACAGTTCAAGGAGATCAGCATTACGTGAAGCCCAGCCAGCCTCAAGCTGAGCATACCCGCGACATCCCACATCAAGTTTAAGTCTACTGCGTTGTTGCTGCTGCTTCTTGCCAGCATCATCAAGATTTTCTTGATCCAGCTAATCAAGGATGTCCATAATAATGGTAACAGGGCCTTACAATCAATAAACACAACATCACCGGCATCCGACTCCAATACCTTTAGCTTCTTCAGAATTGCAAAACTGTGTAGTAATTGCACCGATAAATATCGAGACCTTCGTGCAAGAAGGCCGTATCGCAGCGGCGACTTTGAGAAGACCGTATCTCGGCTGCGGCTTAAAAAAAAGTACGTCATACGTAGCGCGAATATTATTGATTTTCTGCATTTTTTTATAGTTGTAGTCCTATATATTTATAAAAAGTATAGTATAACGAAATTGCAGAATATCAATCACATTTGGACTACAAACGACATAGAAAAGTCTAAAAAATAATAATAGTAGTAATGAAAGCTAGGATAGTTGTACTTTTTAAAATTATAATTTAAATACTTAATTGCAGTCTTTTCGTCTTTTAGTCTACGGTGTGCATAGAATGAATCCTATGCATACTCACTAAAAACAACTTATTGATCACTTAGCGATCAATCCCCGCATGAATATAATAATTTATCGCTTTTTTAATCAAGATTGATTGTAAAGCAAAATTATTTAAGCAAAAATACTGTAATTTAAAACCTACACGCTATTTTTGCAAAGTATTAAATTTAGTTTTGAGATTTTTTCTTTGCTACAGACATATATTTGAAGATTATAATAAAAAAATGTTGTAATTTTAATTAATATTATTTAACACAGATTCACACCTTAAAGTAATAATTCGAGTGTTTCATCGATAAACTATAAGATCCCGAGACGGCAAGTAAGTATTGAAATTATAATTTTAAAAAGTAAAACTATCCTAATTTTTATAAATACTAGTCAGTATATTTTATTTAACGGCACTGAAAAAATTATTTCTTACTCTAAGTACATTTAATCTTACTTTAGATTCAAGATAAAAATCCGTTTGATGTATAAATGATTATTCTATAATTAAGGGGAATTTGCTTGATTTTTTTTATATTTATTTATTTTTTTTATTTATTTAATCCAGAATATTACAGAGTATAACTAGTGTAGTTATACTCAGAATCTTGCAGAGGTAAACAGGTTACCTGTTCGCAAGCCCTGGCATTACAAACTAAAAAATACAAATATAAAAAACGCTTAAAACTAGTAAAAAATAAACTTTCCCTCTTATTCTATATTTAACAAACTAAAAGCATCAATCTTATGCTCATTAGATTTTTAACAAAAGCTTCCTTTGCTTAAATTATAATGAGCTGACTATCGTACTCTCGTTATGTCTCTCTCCCTCATTACAACATATGTATAAATCTATATCATGTACATTCTTTCAGCGGCAAGGTAAGTGAGAGAGCAGAAGACCCAGCGTGCGAACACAGAGAGAGAGAGAGAGCCACGCGCGTGCCGCGAGAGGGAGAGTGGGAGAAAGCCCACGCTGGTTTTCGCCGCCGCGTCCCGCGTGAGAGAAGTACGACTCGTTCCGCCGAAGAGTACAGTCGAACGGTTTCACCTTTTTTTTTGTATCGGGAACCCTCGTGGATTTTGCGGGCGAGAAATCTGAGAGATCGCCCTAGCAAGCTGTGCCCTCGTGTGTCGCCGGTGTTATCGCTCCGAGTGCAACTGCGCGCCGCGTGTTCGTCATGAGCTGAACGATTGCTGGCGCTCGTCTTCCCGCCGTAGCCGGACGCACACTCAAGGCCACGAGGCATCGACTCTGCTGCCCAGCGAGGGCCCCGTTCACCCGCTTGCGCCGTTTTAGACGAGCCACGAGGCATCCGAGCGAGACTGAACGGAAGCGAATGTAAGTACCTGCTCGATCGCTGATCTCTCTCTCTGCATTAGTCTTCGCTTTGTCTCTCTCTTGCCTCGTTCCGCTATTGTATTTAGCTGTCTTTTTACAATACACAAACATAAGTCTGATTCACTTGTTCTTAGTGATTTTACGCCTGACTCTCTGCCTTTCCCCCGCGCTCGCCCCTCTCGGATATGCGTTTACTTCATTCGCGATTAAGCTACGCAGCTTAAGCACTCACGACGCCTCCGCGGGCTCCCGTGCTCAAGGACGAGCACGTACAGCATACTGCGCTACGGGCCAGGCTTCGTATAGCCTTCAAGAAGCCTGCTACGAGCGGCTGCATCAATTCCTCTCGATACTCTTTGGATCAGTATACCCGTTACTGATCTTTTATACACGGTAATAGGCACCGTTATAAAATTTATTTCGCACGCAGTGATGTCAGAAACATTAAAATAATAACAATGTTGAATAACATCAATACATAAATTAACAAGTTATTTTAATCCACCTCCTTATTTATGATTCTACTTATTACTTTGCACAAGATGATTTTGATTAGTTTTAGAAGATTCAGTTTAGATAATGGAGAATCATTAAACCCTAAGCGGATTTTCAATACTTCACATTTTTAAAACTGATTTTACTATATTCATTAGCGTATATTGATACAAGTACAGAAAATCTTTGGACAATATCTTTAAAGATTTCATAACTATTTGGAAGATACATTGTAATTGTAATACTAAGATACAGATTGGCGAGGGCGGACACAAAATTTATAGATGCCAAAATTTTACCTTGTGAAAGGTTAAAAGTAATATCTTTTTTTATAATATACAAGTACATACGTAGCTGGTTGTTCACTGTCGCAGTTAATAAAATCCTCTAGTTGGAAAAAGTCTAATGCTTCACTATCTATCCCTCCAACAAATTCACCTCTTCCTGTAAAAGTAATTTATATTATTAAATATGTAAAAGTAAAATAGATTAGTTTTATAAATATTTGTAAATCTATATACATATAACAATTATCACGTATCGCCTGACTGTCGCAGTGGCTTGCTGTCTTAGATACGTGTGAGGCAAGACCGTTAACACTTGGCCAATTTCCCGTCATTCGCGTTTTGCGTGAGCATCAGACAATTAGTTGAATCTTGTGTTTTATCTTTGAACTATTTTAAAAAAAGTTTATGAAATAGTACGCATTTCAAAAAGTCATTTTAAAAAAAATTAAAATAAATAGAGATTATTTTTATATTTATTTTGCGTTCAAAGTTACTATAAACTATTGAATAATTGTTCAAAGGTATGATAGTGACCTATGGCTTGTTAAATGGTAAGCAGGAAGCATTAGAAACGCTCGAGTCACAACTGATAGACGCTCTTCAAGAAGGAACGGCAACGGACCAAGTAATCACAAAAGAGTATGACGAGAGCGACGTCTATAAAAGCAAGTACTTGCTGGCCAAATATAAATTTGACAGCCGAATCGCCGCGAGAAACGGAGCGCAGAGTGCGAGAGCCTCTCCGTTTCCCAGTGCAATTATTGGCGACCGTGGTGGCGACGCAAATCAAGAAGGGAGAAAGAACTATCCCAAGATTGTAGTTTACAAGTTTTGTGGCAACATACGTGACTTGCTAAAGTTTTGGAGTCTATTTAAAAAGATCCACGAAGACACCAAACTAGACAATAAGGATAAATTTCAGTACCTCATGCAAGCGATGGTGCCGGACTTGCGCGCAGCGGAACTTGTGATCAGCTATCCACCGACAGGAGATAATTATGTGAAGGCGATCGAAAGTTTGAAGCAACGTTTCGGGTGTGAGGCTCTGCAGATTGAAGTATACGTGCGCGAGTTATTACAATTAGTGCTGCAGAATGCCGTGTCCTTTAAAGTGATACCGTTGGCAAGTTTATACGATAAGATTGAAACGCATCGGCGTGCACTAGAGACCTTTGGCGTGACTACCGACAAGTGCGCAGCAATGCTGTTTCCGCTAGTGAAATCTGCGCTGCCAGAAGAACTTTTGCGGGTGTGGCAGCGATCAAACAGTGTAAGTATAGCAAGTACGACTACAGCAAGTTCTACCGACTTGTCCAGAAATCGGCTTAGTAAGTTGATCAATTTTTTAGCAGCTGAAGTACAAAGTGAACAACGTATCACCATGGCAGCGCAAGGATTAAAATTAGAAGATAGTAGTGAATTAGAACGTTCGCAAAAGAAAAAGGCGCAATCCACGGCAAAAGATGTACTAAGCGCACGTAATTTATTCACAAAAGGCAAAGAAATCACGTGTAAATTTTGTGAGAAAAGTGATCGTGACAGCGCAAAGCGTGCAGAAGCGTGCAAAAGTATGACTTCAGACGAAAGACAAGAAGCAATAAAGAAGCATCAAGCATGTTTTAGATGCTTAAAAATAGGGCATAGTAGCAAATTATGCCGCGTGAATGTAAAATGCTCGAAGTGCTCGCGTCGTCCGTAGATATAATGTCTTTTGGTGAACAGAAGCGCGAGGACTCAACGAAAAGTGAGAAATGCGTGAGTGCAGTAAATATGCAAGAAGAGTTCAATTTAGCTTTGTCATCGGAGATGTCAACGACGTTTATGTAAACGTTGAAAGTGACTCGTAAAAAACAGTTGTGCGCGCGATTATAGATACGGGTTCACAAAATTTGTATGTTTTGAGAGAAGTGGCTGATCGACTCAATTACAAACCGATTGCGAAGCAAGACATGGTGCATTTGCTTTTCAATGGAGATAAATCCGAGATTACGTGCAATAAATATTTGATTCGCGTCGGGAACATGGACGGTAGTTATTAGTGCAACTTTAAAGTGCTTGACGAAAAAGTTATTTGTTCGGATGTGCCAATGGTTACAAAAGGGAGCTGGCTGCAAGAGCTGCAAGATTTGAACGTGAAATTAACGGATGTGTGCAGCCAAGAAAAAACCATTGCGATACTTATCGGTGCAGATGTGGCCGAAAAATTGCTAACCGGACAGGTGCATGTGTTGGAAAGTGGCTTAACGGCAATAGAGACCTACCTGGGCTGGACGCTTATGGGGAAAGTACCGCCGAGAGGACCCGTCATAAACAGGCACGCGAATCTAGCCGTATTTGCTATTTCTATGTACGTGAATACTGCTAATATTACCAATGTATGGTCTCTGGACGTTCTGGGGATTAGAGACCCTGTTGAAAATAAAACTTGGACCCAATATGATGCCCACGTGGAGAAAATTTTTATGGACTCCGTGGTTCGAAATTCTGAAGAGCGCTAAGAAGTGAGATTGCCCTGGTTAGAGTGCCATCCAGAGTTTAAGGACAACAAAATTTTGGCCCTTTGACAGCTAGAACCCATGACTAAGAAACTTTAGGTAGCCGGCAAATACGACGAGTACGACAGAATTTTTCAGACCTGGCTTAATGAGGGGATTATCGAACGTGTCTCTCTAGAAGAAGAGAATTGCCAGGGCTTTTATCTTCCACACCGGCTTATCTACAAAGAGAATTCAACAACAACGACGCGCCTTATCTACAATGCATTGGTGGAAGGCAAAGGATTGCCGTCGCTCAACAACTGCCTGGAGAAGAAACCAAATTTGATCGAGCTGGTCTCCGCGATGCTGCTACGCTTCAGAGAAGGTTCTATACATGTAATCTCGGATATAAGGAAAGATTTTTTACAGATGAGTATACACCCAGCAGAATGCAATTTTTTGAGATTTTTATGATATGATGCTGACGGAAATATTATAGTGTATCGCTACTGTCGAGTAGTATTTAGCGTTTACAGTAGTCCGTTTATATTAAGTGTGATTATTAAGTTACATTTAACAAATATTATGAATTATCTAGATAGTAAAGCGATTGCTGATGTAGATTGTGACAATACCGAAAAATTAAAGAGAAGTTTTTATGTAGATAATTGAATAGTGAATGAATTGAATTATTATATGTGTAATCCAAAAACCGTAATGAAGTCGGGAAAATTTGATTTACGCGGGTGGGAGTACACTGGTGATGGTGTTTCCAAGGACCCAACCAACGTGCTCGGGTTATTATGGGACAAGCAGCTAGACACCTTGTCTCTAAACTTCAGCAATTTAGAAAAATTAGATTTCACTAAAATAACGAAACGAAATATTTTATCAGTGGCTCTCCGGAATTTTTGATTCGATCGGTTTTGTATGCCCGGTCGCACTCGGGCCAAAAATTTTATTACAAGAAGCTAGTACAGCTAAATTATCTTGGAACAAGGACGTAAACAACAATATTAAGAAACATTTTACACAGAGGGTTGAAGAGTTTATCAATTTTACCAAGCATGCATCTAGGAACTTCAACTTGCTTTAAATTTTTCAACTCTTCAACCCACTGTGTAAAACGATTCTTAATATTGTCTTTTACTTTCTCGTTCCAAGATAATTGATAGAAGTAGTTAACGATAGTAAGATTGATTTACATACGTTTGTCGATGCAAGTAAATTAGTATATGCTGCCGTGATTTTTGTTAAAGTGCAAAGAGAATCGGTAGTAAACGTGTATTTAGTACAAGCAAAAACTCCGGTCGCACCCGCGAGTAAAAATGATACGAATTCTCGAACAAGTATACTGCGACTAGAATTATTAGTCGCAACGATTGGGGCAAAGTTAGCGATGCAAGTAGCAGAATCGTTAAATTTGTAAGATTTAAAGCGGTATCATTGGTCGGACTCGTCAACAGTAATTACGTGGATACAGCGAGAAAATTATTGGAGTGTCTGTCGTGAATAAAGTAGAAGAAATTACACAGTTAATAGATGCCAAACAATGGAAACATATACATGGGCACCGAAACCACGCTGATTTACCATCGAGAGGCTGTACAGTAAACCAGCTACTAGCTTCTAAGTGGTGGGAGGGTCCGTATTGGCTTGGAGAGAGTATCGAAGTTTGGCCTACTGCACATGATATCGACATTGCCAAGGCAGAGCTTAATTCAAAACTAAAAAAGTCTTCTCAAATTCAAAACGCCGCATTAATTAGCATCAATAAAAAAGAGATCATAGATGAGCGAGCAGTTTATTCCGCGATTTTTCTAATTATTCTATAGTGGTTCGAGTCATCAAATAGACTAAAAGATTTAGTTATAATTGCAAAAAGAGAGCAGAGGCTCAAGAAGAAAAAACCGCTGACAATTCATTGGCACGTAGCTTCCTCCAACTAAATTCATAGGTCCAATAAATAAAATATTGTTTTAAGTGGTCAAGCCTGGGTTAAATCCTGCAAAATCAAAAAAATATTATTCTTACTAAAAATATTTTTATTTGATGTAATTTAAAGAAAAAAATTCAATTGAAAATATATAAAATATACACAATTCTTATTGAAAAAAAAACATGTCTATACCTTGTAAAATCATTGACCAAAATTCATGACATTTCACTATATAAATAAGTGTTTTTAGTCACTTGCCACGGCTTTCTGAAAAATCCGGACTGTCTTCTTTACTATATCCAGGCTTAAAATTTGCCTTAAACATACCCCCTCCGACAGATTGAGAGACATTTCTAAAAAATATAAATTAAATATAGTTAGCAACAAATTTTGTTGCTATATTTAATTTATATTTTTTAGAAATGTCTCTCAATCTGTCGGAGGGGGCATGTTTAAGGCAAATTTTAAGCCTGGATAGAGTAAAGAAGACGGTCCGGATCTTTCAGAAAGCCGTGGAAAGTGACTAGAAACACTTATTTATATAGTAAAATGTCATGAATTTTGGTCAATGATTTTACAAGGTATAGACATGTTTTTTTTTCTATAAGAATATTGTATATTATATATATATACCAACCTAACCATCGAAACAACAGGCTATTCATTAGATGGTCGCTCGCACAATTATCCGAAAATCGATTTTTACATTTTAGCTTTTTACTAGAAAACCGCTCAACAAAATTGTTTAAAATTTTAGCAGCAGATAGCTTTTTTATGGCAAATCACCAAATAAAATTTTGAAGCATTTGACTACATTATTTTAGAGATATAAGGAATCAAAAAATTTTCAAACAAAAATTGAAACCTTCATATCTTACGAACCATAGGGGTTTAGAAGATGTATGAAATTAGCCAAAACACATAAAATATTTACTTTTTACCAAAATCTTAAGTGCAATAAGGCCTTTTTACGTCCGTAATCGAGGCACAAAAAAAATTCATTTTCTTTCAGTTTTTGATTTATTACTAAAAATATAAGTGGTCAAATCACTTGAAATGGGAAAATTAATGGGATATAGTTTGACACGTGACCCATCGACATAATTTTTTTTTTGTCAGGTCATAATGTTTAGTTTCAGAGATATGAATTTAAAAAAAAGATCACCTTTTCATTTTATCTGCCGAACAAAGCGGTCGATCCAGAGGACAAAACGAGAAAAAGTAGATAATTTTATTCTCTTTTAAATTTATTATAGCTGATTTGTTTGTAACAATGGGAAGATAGAAAAAAAACGCAAAATAGGGTTTTTCAAAAATCAAAAAATGGCCATAAAAAAATAGTTGAGAAAATAAAATATAACTGTTTTCCTCGAATTTAGAATCCAAAAATATGTATGCATGTCAAATTTTATTGATATTGACGGAGTAATTCCAGAAATATTACGGTATACATACGCACATCCACACACACACACACACACACACACAGATCCATACGGACATTTTCTAAAAACACTTTATTTGAACTTCTGACATACCAAAAAGTATTTTCTAGAAGTTTTGACGAAACTCAAAATTTTATTATTACAAAGCTTTCTCTAGGAGTAGGCAAATATTGACGGATGACGCAGAGATCGGTTCAATAAAAAGCAGTTTTTTAACGGCGAATGAACATTGTGACGCAGAGATTTATTTTATTATATTGCCGTTTATAGATGATGTAGAAATTATAAGAACCAAGTCTAAGCTTTTTTATCGGGATGACAGTTTCAATTTTTGATGTCTAATTATTTTACCTCATACAGATTATTCTGTAGAATTATTAATTAAAGAAAAACACGTAGAACTTAAGCATGCGCGAACAGCAATATTGCTGAACGTTCTACGAGAGAGATATTGAATAATGAGAGGTCGTAAAGCGTGTAGAAAAGTGGTTTAAAAGTGTAGTAAAAGTAGTTTAAAAGTAGACTGTCATCGACACGACAGGAAACAGGTGAATGTACAAGCCGCATCTTTACCGCTCGATAAAATACGAGACGCCGCGATATTCGAGGTGATTGGGGTAGATTTTGCGGGTCCAATTTATCTAAAGGGCGGGCAAAAGGCGTGGATATGTATTCTCACATGTGCAGTGTACAGAGCAGTACATTTGTAGTTAGTAAATTCATTGAACGTGGCGTCGTTCTTAATGGCCTTGAGACCGCATATATCTCATTGGTGTACTTAAACGGTTTTTGAGACGTACTCTTAAGAAATCATGTCTCAGCTACGAAAAAATGCTGACGACTTTAGTAGATTGTGAAGCCGAGATCAATTCGCGCCCTTTAACTTTTGTTCCAGAGGGTTATGAGGAGGCAATACCGATATCTCTATCAATGTTTTTGCAAGAAGTGAAAGACATGAGAGTGATTGAGGTAAAGTAGAGAGTACAGACTTAAGCAAGCGATTTTCTTATAGGCCTTATAGGCGACTTAGGAACGAATATTTAGGCGCTTAATTACATCAGAAACGCAAAAATAAAGCTTGCAAAAATTGAAATTAGGTGAGATAGTTTTAATAGGCAACGATAATACAAAATGCATGGATTAGCCAATGGCAAAAATTAAACAGCTTTTTACCGGGAAAGACGAAAATGTGCGCGTTGCGCGATTAATAACGGCACCCGGCAAAATTATACGGCTGATTTAAAGACTTTATCTGCTTGAACTGAAGTCAAAGAAACTAAGACCAGAAGTGGACGCATTTTAAAGCAATCGGAAGTCTAACTTATGCTTAAAATTGTTTTTTTTAAATACAAAATAACTTCATAAAAAGTTCCAATTTGTAGGAACAAATGACGTCCTCTAATAACAGGGCTACTAAATATTTAAAAAATGACGTCATTTCATAACGTCATTTAATGACGTCATTATTTTTGATAAGATTATGCAGATGGATATACTTTTACAGCAATTTATTATAATGAACGGGGACACAAAAGGAGACGAAGAAGGAGAATACACATACATAGGAGGGGCAGGCTGTTTAGTGATAGACTACGTAATAGCCAATGGGGAAGGAAGAAGAGGGGTGAGTAAAAAGAATAATTATTACAGGTTAGAATCGGATCATAACGCAGTAGAGATAGAGACGCGCACAACGAACTGGAGTAACGAGAAAAAGGAGGAATAAAGGACAGAGCAATGTTGTCGGAAAAATCAATAGAGCAATTCCAGAAAGAACTGAATAAGGAAGAAGAGGCAACGAAATGGATAGAGCTGAAACAAACATTAGAGAAAGCAATCAGAAATTAAAAGGGAAATGGTAATAAAGAGAAGAAAAACTTGTGGTGTGACGATGAATGCAGAAATAAAAAACCAGAGGTAAGGACGCTGGGTAAAGCAATAAAAAAAGGCGTAGGGAGGAAAGAGTATGTCAAAGCAAAAGGAGAATGGGAAATATTGGTAGAAAAAAAAGGAGGCTGATATGGAAAAGAGGATAAAAGAAGCGGGCAAAGACAAAACCAGAAAGAAATTTTAAGAAGTGTTAAAATGTAGAAGAAGAAAGAGGAGAATAAGATGTAGCAGTGCAATAAAAAATGAAGAATGGATAAAACATTTCAAAGAACAATTAGGGGAGGAAGAAGAGAGAGAGAGAGAGAGAGAGAGAGAGAGAGAGAGAGAGAGAGAGAGAGGAAGCAAGCGAACCAGGGACAGAGGAGGACGGAGAGTTTACAAGATTAGAAGAGCAAATAAGTGAAAACGAGGTGAGGAAAGCAATAAGAAAAATGGAGAAGGGAAAGGTGCCAGGAGCAGACAGGCTACAAAACGAGGTATGAACATATGGGGAGGAACAGATAATAGGAGAACTGACAAAGATTCTGTATAATAAAAGAAATAATAAGGGAAAATATGTAAAGGGCAACTTAAATAATAAACTTAATAAAAGAAATAATAAGGGAAAATATGTAAAGCTGAGGAAAAAGGGAGGTAAAGTGTACGTGTTTTTTGCGGACATGAGAGTGGCGTTCGATAAGGTGAATAAAAGAGAGGCGTGGGAGATGATGGGGAAGCTAGGGCTAGGAGACAGAGTAAGAAACAGGGTCGAAAGCTAAAAAAAGAACACCTCACAACTCACCTCAGACGACTAACAAACTCACATTTCACTCAAAAAACCAATTTAACAAAAAACTAATTGATTCTTTGACTTCCATCTGCGGACATGAGTGCTGTGATATACAACACATTGCCTAAGAATGCAACCAGTACATCATTGCTACGGAAGAGATAAAAGAAGTGATGCTATATAAATTCAGTTTGAATGCAATTGCCACCACATCTGTCCTGGCTACGAAAATGTTTAAATCATTCGTTTTTTTTGTGATTTTTTCTCCAAAGCAGGCATTAGGATATGAGACTTTGCACTGACCAACTTACTCACTCTCAACATGCTTATTTAAAAAGCCTGCTTTTACGTGGAGGTGAGCAGTCTTATAGTCAAGTATTTTGGTCTTTATGAGACCAAATAAAGCTAAAATCAGATAAATAATAAGCTAAAATTTATTTCTAATACAAGAACCGCTCCATTTATCGAAAACTACAAAGCAATTCCTCAAGGACAACCGAGTACTTTTCCCAGCCTAACACTTAATAAGCAGTTGGTTCGGCAAATTGACTTCGGTCAAGCAATAGAACAAGGAACTTATCTTAAAAACTCCCAAAAAAACTCCCCCTTAAGAACTCCCAAATCTTAAAAAAAAGCGGCAGCCACAAACAGGAGCGCGAGAGAGTATAGTCGGAGAGCAGGGCCAAGGTTTCGACGCGTTCGGAAAAGCTCATCACAGGATTAAAGAAAATAATCAAGGAAATAATAATAATAATAATAATAATAATAATAATCATAATAATCAAGGAAAATAAAGAAGAAATAAATCTTTCATTCGCCACCCCGCCCCAACCCTTTTATGGTGCCCCGGGTCAGGAACTAGAACACTCAACGGGATGGGTTGGCAAATTAACGTCAACTTTACGTTGAGCTGGCAAACGTTGGAAAGAGAGAAAGGCATATCCTATGTAAATGCAAGCAGCACTCAGCAAAATAAAGATTTCAAGGGAAGGTCGTTGATCCAACCACCTCTCGCGAAGCTATGACATCGTCGGATGAAGGAGTACTGCAGCAACAAGAACCGAGGATTAGCATCGCACATAAAAGCAAGTTAAGATAAGTATGACTTATTAAAAGTAGTTCAGATTACGGTCAATTACTCAGGTGTTCGACGCCGCGGGTTCGTATAGCTAGGTTTGGGTGGGCAAGTAGCCGCGTACTTACTAAAGTAGAGTTCTTGACACAAAGCGTCAAGCGCTCAGGTTTGCTGAGTAATCAGCTTTCAAATGTGGTTTGCTTTTGACCAATGACAAAGCTACGTAATACCAAATCGTAGAACGCGGATCGTACGCGGATCACGTTTTTGGAGGTAACATCTCGTGCGCATTGTTTTTCTGGGTTTTTCCCGGATATCTGAAAATAACGCCCGTTTGCAGATTAGGAAGTGAGACAAAAGCACATTGGCTGCGAAGTAACGTCGGATTTTTATGGTAGTGCTTTGCGATGTTCTGCGGAGCATCTAGGCACCAGCCACCAGGCAATTACGGTCGGGGATTTTCTAGGCTCAGTCTGAGGCGGGAAGTAAGTCCTCATTGTACAGTTTTTATGGCGAGTCTATTCCGAATGTACGTGAGACATCGGGGCAAAAAGCGAGATCACGCGGTTGTCACCCGATCAGATACCTGAAAAGGCTACGGAGAAAGGCTACTAAAAGATAGGGCGCGCATACCTGAGCCCAACAAGGGTTTATGGGTGGTATATAAGATATTGTCGGGTCAATCGTACTTGATGGCTTTGGTGTGATCAGTCGCAGTTACTGCCTATCTCTTAAGAGTGCTCTACACCTCTGAGAGAGCCAATCAGAGCCTCGGATTTCAGCTGAACCGGAAGGATTTTCCTCCACTAACTACGGCTTTGTTATTAATTCTTTTATAAAATAAACAATTACGTAAAATTCTTTAGATTTTTGTGCACGTCGGATGATTCCGCGATTTTGCAAATAATTATTGTAAAGCCGTAAAATCAATCTTGCAAATTTTAACCCAAATGTCGTCTACCACTGCAGCATAAGCCACCAAGAGAGATGAACGAAAAATGCCTGGTTGACAATTATCTGGGCTAAATTTCGACTGAAACGATATCATCCCACCCACGGAAGAACCCAAAGAATATTATATGTTTTTTCGCATATCGAAATGAAGAAATACTCTCATATGCACGTCACTGTGCTATACTCATTTACCCACCTATTCAAGTTGCGCGCCATCTAACAGCTGCTCTGTTTTATCGACATGACGCGCTAAGAAGCATGCATGATCCTTCACTACCGCAAGTATTTTTCGTCAACTAACTACAACTCTATTTCTTCATTTCGATATGCGAAAAAACATATATAATATTCTTTGGGTTCTTCCGTGGGTGGGATGATATCGTTTCAGTCGAAATTTAGCCCAGATAATTGTCAACCAGGCATTTTTCGTTCATCTCTCTTGGTGGCTTGTGCTGCAGTGGCAGACGAGATTTGGGTTAAAATTTGCAAGATTGATTTTACAGCTTTACAATAATTATTTGCAAAATCGCGGAATCATTCCACGTGCACAAAAATCTAAAGAATTTTACGTAATTGTTTATTTTATAAAAGAATTAATAACAAAGCCGTAGTTAGTGGAGGAAAATCCTTCCGGTTCAGCTGAAATCCGAGGCTCTGATTGGCTCTCTCAGAGGTGCAGAGCACTCTTAAGTTTGTTTTAGAGAAAAAGTGGAGAACCACTGTTCTGTTGTCAGCGAAGAACCAAGACCAAAGAAGGAAAACGGCAACATGCCAGGCGGCGGGGCATATCAAGTAAACCGGAGCGAATCGCCGGCAATTCGTGGATCCACGACGTCTTCAGTAAAAAATAGACAAGGCCAAACGGCGCGAGTCGGCTTGACAGCCCGAATGCGTTTCAGTTGCGGAGAAAATGACTTACTGACTTGGGAAGTGCACGCGTGGAGCAGATGCATTGTAACGTAAATGTTGTTGCAGTTCCGCTGGCGTGGGTTTTCTACACGGGGGTTTTCCCATGTCACGGGCGCATGGATATTTATGACAGCGACTTTTTTCAATGCTTGCCTCCGATGGCGTAGTCGAAGGCAAACGACCGCAAACTCCTGTGAGAAGATATAACGTCACATTTGTTGATGTTTAAACGCAGGTCGTTATTCCTTGACCACGACACAAGGGCGTCAAGATCGGACTGCAGCGATTCGGGATCCTCTCAAGACTCAACACACAAAGACAATTTTACGTCGTTGGCATACACAAGAATGCGAGAACTTTCAATACGAGGGACTAAGTTGTTAATATAAAGACAGAACAATAGCGGCCCCAGGTGTGAACCCTAGGGAACACCTGAGGTAACGTAAACAATCGGTTAGATACAGTCTCCAAAACGGACTGCTTGTGAACGGCCAGATAGGTACGACGCCAGAAGCGAATGGAGAACCCCACGCACATCAAAATTCCAAAGCTTCGACAACAGCCTAGCATGATTGACCTTATCAAAAGCCTTAGACATATCTATGTATAAGGCATCGTCTTGCCGATGCTTGACGAGAACGTCTGATAAGAAATTATTGAGGACAAGGAGATTATTGAAAGTAGATCTCCTCTTGACAAAGACATGCTGCTGGTCAGCCAACTGAAGGGTAAGAGCACCAGCTAGTTCGTCTGTCACTAAAGCATCCAATACCTTAGGCAGACAGCTGATGATGGAAATTGATCTATAAAGGAAAGACATAAGATAGTTTAAAACTGCTTGGAAAAATACCAGTTGTTAAAATCCTATTGAATAGACTAACAAAAAGTCCCATGAGAGCAGACAGGCAGCATTTTACAAAGTGAGCTAAGATGTCGTCAGGGCCAGGATTCGCGTTGGCCTTGAGACCGTGCACAATTGAGCGAACCTTGACAGGGGTAGCAAGAAAGCTTGGAGCAGACTCCAAGTCATCGCAGCGAGCAAGTTCGGCTACCGTGTTTCTCGTATGAACCGAAGCAAAATGTGACGGAAACGAGCTCGAAATTGACATATCATCATGTGCATAGCTATTTCCAGAATGCACATAGGAGCGCAGACTCGATTCACTGCACAGACGTTATAATTCAATTTGGTGCGAGGCATTACGCGACTCCTTCCAGAAGCTATGAACCTTTTTCTTATTACAAATAGCAGCAATAAGCTTGGCGTTGTACCAGCTGGAATAAGTATTAGAACGCTGCCTCGAGAAAGGATTATTCCTCTTAATAATACTATTGACATAAAAACGATCTACAATGAAGTCAATATCACCCCCTGTTGCGTCGCAACATTTTGTCCGATACTAATTTAGCATTGAACGTGTACATATTACGTTTTGCGCCTGCGCGCGCACTGAATAAGTGTGTGTGTGTGTATGTACATGCCTACTGACAATGAGTCTAGCGCGGTGGCAGCACCGCGCGTTGCTACCTCCGCCATCTTGAGCGGGACTCTCCCGCTCTTTCGCGCGGCTTGTCCGTCAGTCACCGACTATCATTCGAAGTGTGCGGAGCTCCCTCGCGACTCTGTCTCCTAGAGACTGCCGAGCATACTTGCTCATATCGAATCGTTCTGTCTCCTAGAGACTGCCGAGCATACTTGCTCATATCGAATCGTTCTGTCTCCCAGAGACTGCCGAGCATACTTGCTCATATCGAATCGTTCTGTCTCCCAGAGACTGCCGAGCATTCTTGCCTACATTCAAATCGCTTTTATTCGCCTCGAAATTGTGTATGTGTGTGCTTCGCATTGTAATTTCGTTGTATCTAACCATCTAACCACGTGTTTGCCGTGTGCGTTGCGCCACTGTTCTTCGCGACGTCACGCCGGGCTTTGTTCGTTTTCATATTTCGTATTAAATATTAATTCTTTTCTGTTCATCTTAATTTAAGTGTATTCAGTGTAGTGTAATCATAAAATAAAAAGGGTTTTATGCCGAAAGGCTTTTCCCTGTAATTTGGTGTAGTACAGTTAATAGAACCACTCATTCCTTTCCAAAAATTCCGAAATAAAATCAATTTATTCTAACTAGGCCTTTATGTGCTTCCCACAAAAAGGCTACGATTCTGCACCCCCGACAAGGACAGCGTCCTAATTTGCAAAGTGAAGCGAGCGATTGATTGCGCTACAATCCGCCGCTTAACAATTATATTTACGGACATTGAAAATTTCAACAGGTGCACGAGGTGAGGCGATCTTCAAGAGATAAGCAGCGTTATGAGAGTCAGGAGGAAAAATGTGGTCTTGAAGATCCAGGGAAGAGACGAGTGCCAATAGTAGATCAAGTGAATAGCCCTTGCTATGTAGAGAAGGCAGACGCTGCATGAGATTCAGCAAAGAATATGTGGAGCAGATGTACTCACCAGATGACCTTTGATTTGGCTCTATTTAGGCTGTTGCCTTAAAGGTATGCGGATCAGCATTGCAGGACAGATGAGGAAGGTTCAAGTCACCTACAATGACAAATTAGTGATCCTTGAATTTTAGAGATAGTTGCTCGACACAGATGAAGTGCTCCTTGAATAGAGTGCAGTCAGACCTTGGCTGGAAATAACAGGCACATATTATGAGCTTCCTTGAAGGAAGTCGTACAAACAACTGCTCTATATCCACTCTTAGCGCAGAAATAGAGCTCTTGATAGCAATGAGTACACCACCTCCACGTAAGACAGCATAGACAGGCATATTTCTTTCATATCTAAATACGCTGTAGTCCTTTAGGCCAAGCTTGCTAGAAGCAAAGTCAGGCTGAAACCATGTTTCCGTAAGAAGAAAAATGTCAGGAAGAGAAGAGAGTTGGTAGAAGTTAGATTTGAAAAGAGACACTGGTATGGCTACTAACCGAGTGAGTATTCTGATAGTATACCAGGATTCTCTATTTCTCAGCTGACTCCATAGTGCTTAGTTTATCGAATTCTTCCTGCTGGAGCTCCTTCTAGCATCCACTAGGGTAGGCATCCCATGGATATACCGAACAACCTTTCTTGAGTCTAGATTTCTCTTGTTGTAAGTGTCGGCCTCATCACAAAGCCTCTTAAACTGCTCTCTCTCTCTCTCTCTCTCTCTCTCTCTCTCTGGTGAGTCGCTTTGACAGCTTTTCATTCTGCTCCTACTTTCGCACTGCTTTTCTGCCGCTTCTTGCCTTCGGGCCCTCTTTTGTTGTAGATTGTTGCACGCTCTTTTTTGCAACCTTTACGACGACATATAAATCGCTGAAGGTTGCAACTTATTTTCAACATCTTTTCTGCACAAACTTTCTGCACGGCTTCTAACCTCAAAATCTACTCGGCTCGGCTTGGCTTGGTTTCCCGCTCGCACGGCGTCTCTCTCCGCTCCTAATCAACATCGAGGAGACATCTACCGCATCGAGGGAGAACTTCTAAGGCGTCTGCACATTGTTTGAGGTCGGTGCTTTCTCGCTCTTTACACTAACGCCCCATCTAGCCGTAAGAGTTTTAACAACGACTCTACCACTCCGTCGATAACTCAACATCACATCACGAATTTCTGCTCTACCGACTGCCAGTAAGTTATCGACGAAAATGAGTGAAAACGGCGAAAAGAGCGGGGAAGTGCCTTTTCGGTAATGCGGCAGCTGTAAGCAGCCTATTCAGCACAAGGAGCCGAAAAGGTGTGCTTTTTGCAAGCTCCATTACCACGTCAAATGTCTGAACACCATCAACATCAAGACAGTCGTGGTAAACGATAGGCAGTTTATAGCCTGTCCTCCCTGTGCGGACGCCAAGGGTGCCAAAGCGGGTCCCAGGTCAACATCGGCGGCGGGGGTGACTGCGACAACAGCGGCTAAGACCACCCCAAAACAACCGGGGATGAAGAAGACGAGATCGGCACCACCATCAGCCAGCACTTCACGAAGTACTTCACCAACTCGCTCACCACCAACCATCGAAGCCACATTGAAGGACATTCGTGAAGCTCTCGATGACATCCGCAATGCTCATGCGGAAGCCATCCAGACACAAAACATCGTGTCGGAGAGGATCTCGAGAATTGAGCAGCGTCTTAGCCCGCTGGAGAAGCGCCTAAAGGCCCTCGATGAGCTGCCTGCACTCAAGACTCGCATACTCAATGCTGAGTCCACCATCACCGAGTTGCAGGCGCAAGTCCAAGATCTCTCATCGAGGAGCCCAGCATTGCAGCAGGACAACAACAACAACAGCAACAACAGCAGCAGCGCTGCGGAAATTAGCAGCCTCCGCAGTGAGCTGGCTGAGGTCAAGCGACGGCAGGAGCAGACCTCAAATAGTGTTGTTGTTATCACGGGCTTGCACTATACCCGTGAGACCTCGCTGCATCTTCTCGCGTTTGCAGTCATAAACGCTCTTGACCCTACGGTCCTGCGGAGAGATATTGCATCCGTCAGGGTCATGGGTAGGCTCGATGCACCCCGGAATACCGCCAGGAGTGACGGCAGATTGCCACCACTGGCCGTCACCCTCTCGTCGAGTGCACTAGCACGAGCAATCGTTGTTGCCAAAGCTCGTAAACGCAAGCTCCACACCAACGAGCTGGACGCAACCGTGATGGAGGAGGCCAAAGCTCTGAGCCCTGACCACCAAGGGTTCATAAACATCAATGAGCTACTCCCCACCGACGTCCACAAGCTGCGTTCACGGGCTAGGCTGGAAGCCAAGAGGAGGCAGGGCTGCCGAACGTTCGTCAGGGACGGGAGACTGTTCGTCCGCTGCAACGATGACAACGAGCGTGCCACCGTCATTACCACCGACGCCGAGCTGGATAATTTTTTAGCTCGGATCCCGCTCGCCGTAAACATCACACCACAATGAAGCTGCCACACATACATTTCATCCCACCACGTCCGCCATCAAGCTCATCCGCCGTGTCTTCATCGGGTTCTGAGGTATCTCTGTCTGAAGGTCTAAGGGTCTGTCATTTTAATGCGAACTCTCTCACGGGTCACATTGAGATGATCAGGCTCTTTTTATCCACTCGCTCTTTATTTCACGTAATAGCTGTTACTGAGACCTGGCTAAGCGAGAAGGTGACATCCATCCCTTCGCTGGATGATTACCTGCTCTACAGACGAGACAGAAACAGAAACGGTGGAGGTGTGGCCCTCTATATACACAAATCTCTGACGGTTAGTGTTATTTCAACATCCGACGGTGAATGGTCCGGCAAGCCAGGCAAGCCTGAATACCTCTTTTGTGAGATATCGGCCAAGGGAGTTTCTCCCATCTTCGTGGGGGTTGTGTATCGTCCACCTCATGCTCCTTTTTTCCAAGGCTCTAACTTTATTAACGAACTAACAACTCACATGCACAACTACTCCACGAAGGTTATAATGGGGGACTTTAACTCTGACCAACTATCCTCATCTGAAGATGCCAATTTCATCAGGGCCTTCATTGATGAGAACTCCCTTTCGTCCGTTCCCTATGGTGCCACACATCATAAACAGGGTTCTGACACCTGGCTTGATCTGTGCCTAATCGACGAGCAGGATCGCCTGCAGTCATACTGGAAGACAGACGCACCTTTCATCAACGGACACGACCTTATCACGGCCACTCTCGACGTACAGATTCCACGCTACGTACCAAATACATACTCATACAGAAACTTTAAAGGAATCAGCGCTGAGAAGCTGAGAGACTTTCTTAGCGACTGTGACTGGTCATCTCTCACCACCTCATCACTTGACGAATGCATATCTTTACTCAACGCTAACCTCACTAACGCCATCAACCACCTCGCTCCATTGCGGACTGTGACTCCAGGACGACAACGTCACCCGTGGTACACTGCGGCTCTTCGTGGCCTTGTATCCGAGAGCAATAGACTTTACAGGCGTTTCAGGGACTCCAGGCTCGAATCAGATCGACGCGCTTACAGATTAGCTAGAGACTATGCTCACAAACAAGTCGAGGAGGCCAGGCTGAATTATTACTATTCACGCCTGTCCACCTTGACTGATATTGCTGAGATCTGGAAAGAGCTGGAGAAACTTGGAATTTCTGCCACCAAGGCCCCCTTACCACCTAGATTCACCACAGATGAACTCAACACGCATTTCAGCGCGATCTCAAACGATCCGCTGACTCCTGCTGTTGAGGATTATCTTGTTACCTTGGAAAGTCTTGACCTCCCGGAACATTTCGAATTCAAACCTATAACGGAATCGGACGTGTTGGCTGCGGTATCGCACTTTGACACTCAGGCCAGGGGGAGCGACGGCATCCCACAGGTTGTCATCTCAAAAGCTTTGCCGGTTCTTGCTCCCTTACTAAGTCATATTTTCAACCTGTCCCTTAGCGAACCCTGCTTCCCATCTGCCTGGAAAATGTCACTTGTGCGCGCACTCAACAAAGTCAGCTCACCAACAGCCCTGACTGATTACCGTCCGATTTCACTTCTTTGCTTTCTCTCCAAGGCTCTGGAGTGGCTAGTGCATAAGCAAGTCTCAGAATACCTTGAATCAAGGCTATTACTAGATAACCTTCAAACAGGCTTCCGCACTGGTCACAGCACTCAGTCTGGCCTAATTAAGCTAACTGATGATGCCAGAGCTGGGATAAACAAAAAGAAAGTAACACTACTCCTTCTCTTTGACTTTAGCAAGGCGTTTGACACTGTGTGTCACGTCAGGCTCCTGAGAAAGCTATCCACCTTCGGCTTCTCAAAGCAAGTCATCCGCTGGTTTGCCTCCTACCTCTCTGGTAGAGAGCAGGCCGTCGTTGGTGACAATAACGAACGTTCTTCTCCTCGGCGTCTCAACATCGGCGTTCCGCAGGGGTCCGTTCTGGGTCCACTGCTGTTTGCATTGTACATCAATGACATCGGTTTCTGCCTTGATACCGATGTTTTCCATCTCATCTACGCAGATGACTTGCAAATTTACAGTCAATGCCACCTCGAAGAGCTCAACTCTTTATCAAACAAGATGAGTGCCAATGCTGAGAGGATTACTGGTTGGGCTGAACAGAATAAGCTAAAACTTAATGTTGCTAAAACTAAAGCAATTGTCCTGGGCTCTCCCTACTACATAAACGCATTACCCTCAACAGCTAACACTTTCATTAACATAGGGGGTGCCCAGGTCAGCTTTGAATCTTCCGTGCGTAATCTGGGATTGGTGCTCGACTCTAAGCTTACGTGGAGGGAGCATATTACACAAGTGTGTAAGCGTGCTCACACACTAATGTACAGGCTTTACTTTTTCAGGAAAAGCACCAATCTCAGGTTGCGCAAGCACTTAGTGCAGGCCCTCCTATTTCCTCTTATAGACTACTGTTCCCTCGTATACTGTGACCTGACGCAGGAACTCGACCTAAAACTTCAGAGGCTCGTGAATACAGGAATTCGGTACATCTATGGTGTAAGAAGAGATGAGCACATTTCCCCATACAGGCGGGAGTTGCAGTGGCTAACCACTGCCGGACGCAGGAAGTATTTCACTGTTTGTTTCCTAAGAAAAATGTTTAACACAGCCGTACCATCATACGTACTGGCATACTTTGACTTCCGCGTGACACTTTGGCCTGTTAGGGGGGAGGTGATACCTCTGGATATTCCGACATTCGCGACGGAGACGCTGAGGAACTCGTTTCATATCAGCGCCTCATACCTATGGAACAACCTGCCATCTCACATTCGTAACACTACATCTGTCTCAGGTTTCAAGAGACTAGCTAAAGAGCACTTTCTTGAGCTTGAAAACACAAACACTTGAACTCGCTTGTACACATTCACTCAAACGCACACACACACACGCCTGTACACACTCACGCAAACGCACACACTCACACACTCTCGCTTGACCCATCTTCACATTATCATACTTTCACAATACACTCTTTTTTGCTGTACTACTATTGCTGCTGTATACAATTTATCGTACAACATATTGTACGTCAAATAAATCTAATCTAATCTAATCTAATCTCTCTCTCTCTCTCTCTCTAGCATCGGGTGCGGTTAGCAGCTACCTCCACTCCACCAGTAATTAGTTTCCGAGCGCAGTTTGCAGATGCTGGAGACATTACTGCTGATCTAAGTGCTAAACTCCGTAAGCTTGGAGTCAATAGCCGACAGAGAGATTTTAATATCCACACAAATCAATTGAAACACTTTCTTAAATGCACCAAGCAAGACTTCAGTCTTCACAGCACTAATGGCAATACCACTCAGCTTCTCAACCAAGATGGCAGCATCCGGAGCCACCCTATCAGCTGAAAGAGCGCAGGAGCCACACATTAACCTGTCATGGGCAAGATTACAGATGTTGCACTTGGCTCTGACTGCACATTCGTCATGGATACGACAACCACAGGCAATGCAGCTCATTACAGGTGTTCCAAAGTATTAACATGCATCGAAATCACATGCTGAGTAATGACTCCCGTCTCCCCTACGCTTGAACACATTAGAGTTATCAAACAACGTCTCCATGGCGAGCCAGAGATGGAGCGTAAAACGAAACACTAAACGACTCCAGAAAGACCGACAACAGGCAAACTCCGTCAAGACACACGATACACAGCAGAAAATCCAGTAGCCGACGCTCTTGACGAGCACCCAGCGAGCACTCAACAGCAGCAACACACAACAAATAGGCAGACAGGTAGCGCGGCACAACAAGCGGTACAGACAATGCACATCAGCAAGATGGCAACCGTCTGAGCGCCCCCCGCAGGTTAGGCTATGCCACGGACGAAGCACTTGGTGTCAATACGACCCGATGCTCCCAGCGGGAGCATATTCTGTACAAGACTGCGCCAGCAATTATATGACCAGCCGGAGGATCGGCGCTTGAATACGGCAGGCAAGGCATTATGCCGCACACGGCAGGCGGGTTGTAGCGAGAGACAACGAGGCGCGTAGTGCATCGAAAGAAAATCGTCGTGATGCTCCGCAGTCTCTGCAGATAGAGCTAAAAATAATGTCCAGATGCACTAATGAGGCGACCGCGCACACAACATTTGTAATATTTCGCATCAGAAATCGAGAATTAAATGCAAAAAACGGAAAAAAGACGGAGCTGTGGCGAAGCACGTCTAGACAGTTTGAGAGCACCCTCTATCCAATTCTAATGACAATTGTGCGTTTGTTACTATTTTTGGGATTGGAAATTAATAAAAAAGACTAAGATACAAAAGAAATAATCGAAAATATGTTTTTCGGCGATGTTTTAATGTAAACTTTTAGTATAGAAGGTAGGTGTTAAAAGTGGCAACTTAACCTTATACATGGATACACTCATATATGAAAGTATGTACAAGCATGCTGTACTGACTGACTTAGTTTTGTTCAAGTGCAATTACTGTGTAAAAAGTGTCTTCTATGTGCCCAAAGTCACCAATTATGAGGTCTGCAAAGTGAATTGCACATATATTTTTATCTTATCAGTATGCGAGCTAGTTACTATCAATGTCTATTCTAGCTGCAATTTACTTTGCAGAACTCATCTTTGGTGACTTTGAGCACATAGAAGACGTTTTTATAATTTGCACTTAATCAGCAATAATTAAGTCAGTGTAAACTATATCATTTTCAACATTGACTGAGAATGTGAACTATGTGTGGGTTATCTGTTATTCTGCTGTATAGCACAGCAGACAACATATACAACATGTATACTATACGTGGTATATAATTGTATGTATGTGTGTGTACGGTTAGGTATACAACATATACAACCTGTATACTATTCGTGTATATATGTCCAGGAAAAAAGTTAAGTAAAAAGGTCAATAAATAAAACTGAAACAAATAAATTTGAAACTATAAAAATATATTAAAATAAACTATAAATCTATACAAAAACAAAGAAAATAATCTACGCAAAAATTATAACTAAAGCGCAAACTTAAAAAAGAACTTAATTAAAAAATAAGCATTAGAACGTGAATGGATTTTGGATTCGAGCTAACTAGATGAAGAGTTAGAGCAAAGTGACGACGCATCGCACACTCGCTCTCCTGCAGACCCGAACACCTGAGCCGCCGAAAATCCGAGCCCGCTAAAACAAAGGCGCTTTTCCGAGGACTACCGAAGAGACTCAAAGGATTGCGAGCACTCCTCTATATCTATAGCTATAAGTGCAGTCATGTACCCGCGCAAACGCCTCCCACCACTCGCTTGTGCTGCTATAAAAATATAAGTAGGATATAAGCTGACAGCCTGTACCACCTATACTATACACACGGAGCATACTAGTTTATGTTGTTACTTTTTGCCTCTTGAACACGTAAATTAAAAAAATTACTAATATTTGGATAAACGGTAGATTTAATCGAAAATAATCATTGTAATTAGATATGTTTCGATTGTTCTTATTATATATGTTATATTTATATAATAGATTTGTATATATATCTACTTTTTTTGTAAAATTTTCTCACTTTTTTAATAAAAATACTCATCAAGTATATATACATATATATATATATATACAGGGTGTTTCATTTTAATCCGACCACGACAAAAAACCATGGAAAAACTAATTTTAACGAAAAATGACCTTAACGAAAGTTGAAGGGGGTAAAGGGGGCCATCGAATGACACAAACACCTATGACCTTGAACTCGATTTTCAAGGTCATTTGAGGGTAATTGTGATTTTTTTAAATAGGAACCTCTATTTTTAACCTTGGAATCGGATAGAGCGGAAAAAATTACGTCGCAAAGGATATTTTAAGTTTGCTTTAGTGACCTTGATAAGGTCAATTCAAGGTCAAATAACAAAAAGTCTTTTAAACAGCTGTTTGTCTGGTTTTATTTTACTGATGTAGAAAGATGACCTTGACAAAAGTTGAAGGGGGCAAAAGGGGCCATCTAATGACACCAACACCTTTGACCTTGAACTCGATTTTCAAGGTCATTTGAAGGTCATTGTGTTTTTTTAACGGGAACCCGTATTTTTGACCTCGGAATACGGAGCAGCGGAAAAAATTACGTCAAAGTAAAAGTAAAAGATTGTTTTCCTTTCCAATTTTTTCGTAGAATTATCATTTTGTTATTGTAATAAATATTAAGAGAATAATTGACTTAAAATGTGATTATGCTTTGCTGACTTCAAAGCCATTTTGTAAGGTCAAAAGTGCAAAAATGCAATATCAAATGTTATGTGAAGTCCATATTTATATCCTAACTTTAGCGTTACCCAGGAACAACGACGTGGAAGTAATAGGATTGTGTTCCCTTTAGGTTGCTTGATTAGAGTGAGTCCCCTTGCCTCTCACTTTTCGGGGTGCTTGATTATAGTGAGTCCCCTTGCCTCTCACTTTTTGGGGTGCTTGACTAGAGTGAGTCCCCTTGCCTCTCACTTTTCGGGGTGCTTGATTAGAGTTAGTCCCCTTGCCTCTCACTTTTCGGGGTGCTTAATTAGAGTGAGTCCCCTTGTCTCTCACTTTTGCTCAAAATTCAACGCAGGTGCTCAAAGACACCACCATTTTGTTGGATACACAATTCAATTCGCTGCTGAAAATGTTCTACTGTTCTGAGTAATACAGCTCTTGGGATGTTTTCACAAGCGGTTTGAATTCTGTGGATCATATCTCCCTTTGTTGTAGTTTCATGTTCATAAACAACATCTTTCAAATACCCCCACAAATAGAAATCGGATGATGTCATATCTGGAGATCTCGGTGGCCATCGAACACCCAAATCTCCACGTGCAGTGCGTCCAATCCACCTGTCACCTGTAATTTTGATTAAGATATTGTCTAACTATTCGAGCATAGTGCGCAGGAGCTCCATCTAATTGAATCCACATTCTTGCTCTTGTGTATAAATCTACTTCTTCAAGATGTACTGGAAGACGTTCTCTCAGGAACTGTAAAAAATTATGGCCATTTACATTTTCATCGAAAAAGTATGGGCCAACAAGGTATCCGTTAACAATTCCACACCAAACATCAAGACTCCAACGATTTTGGTTATCTATCTGCCTGTACCAATGCGGATTAACATTCGACCAATAATGACAGTTGTGTCGGTTAAGCTCTCCATTGCTTTTGAATTTTGCTTCATCAGAAAACATTACGTATTGAAAAAAGTGACGATCATTAGCAATCATTTGTCGTGCCCATTGGCAAAACTGTAGCCTTAACCTCATATCAGCAGGTGTGAGATCCTGAGTCAAAGTAATATGATATGGATGATAACGTTGACTTCTCAGTATTCTCCAAGCAGTAGCCATAGGTATACCACTTTGCCTTTGAATTTCACGGGTACTAACGTGGGGATTCAAATGAACCATTGCTAAAACGACCATTACACGAAGATCATCTTCGTTGTAATTACGACGTTCTCTAACCCGTGCTAGTTGCCCGTGTTGAGCTCTACGGTAAATCTCACGAATGGTTGTATGACTTGGATGTCTTCTATCGGGATATCGAATTCGATACAAGGCTGCAGCTTGTCGATAATTACGTCTAGATTCACCAAGAATCAATAAAATATCAACCCTTTCAGCGGCTGGATAATCAGCCAATGTTAAAAATTTATAACAAGTTCAATAAAAAATTTTGTTTTTACCAAACTGAACAAATGAGATAGCTTTCGATGAGTAATAAATTTTAATAGAAAAAATAAAGGTCAATGAATGAAAAAGAGAAAATGTTAAACAAATGATATTTGATTAGTTTGGTTAATCAATAACTATTCAATAACTAGTAAACTATTGAATACTAAGTGTAAGTAACAATGAGTAGAGGATAAATTCATATGAAAAGAGATCTCTTATTAGAAAAATCATCTTTACAAAATAAATTATTTATTTCAACAATAAATTCAGGAAAAATTCGATGAGGAAAATTAGTAGCCAATTGTGTCCACGTCGTTCCTGAGTAACGCTAAAGATAGGATAAAAATTCGCTTACGAAAACATCCCAAGAACTGAATAGAATCCAAAAAAATGGTGGTGTCTTTGGGCACCTACATTCAAATCTGTACATAATAAAAGTGAGAGGCAAGGAGACTCACTCTAATCAAGCACCCCAAAAGGAACACAATCCTATTACGTCCACGTCATTGTTCCTGGGCAACACTAAAGTTAGGATATAAATATGGACTTCACATAACATTTGATATTGCATTTTTGCACTTTTGACCTTACAAAATGGCTTCGAAGTCAGCAAAGCATAATCACATTTTAAGTCAATTATTCTCTTAATATTTATTACAATAACAAAATGATAATTCTACGAAAAAATTGAAAGGAAAACAATCTTTTACTTTTACTTTGACGTAATTTTTTCCGCTGCTCCGTATTCCGAGGTCAAAAATACGGGTTCCCGTTAAAAAAACACAATGACCTTCAAATGACCTTGAAAATCGAGTTCAAGGTCAAAGGTGTTGGTGTCATTAGATGGCCCCTTTTTTCCGCTCTATCCGATTCCAAGGTCAAAAATAGAGGTTCCTATTTAAAAAAATCACCATTACCCTCAAATGACCTTGAAAATCGAGTTCAAGGTCATAGGTGTTTGTGTCATTCGATGGCCCCCTTTACCCCCTTCAACTTTCGTTAAAGTCATTTTTCGTTAAAATTAGTTTTTCCATGGTTTTTTGTCGTGGTCGGATTAAAATGAAACACCCTGTATATATATATATATATATATATATATATATATATATATATAATACCTATCTTATAAGCCATTTAAACCTTAATATTGGTGAAAGTAAGAGTTTGGTCCGGACAACGACCACCAAAAAATACATGGAGATACCTTTTTATAGTGCAAAAGTTCCTGTATGGGTCCCAGAATGGCAGAGACCCTGTATCTTTAGCTAAAAATAAAAATATCTATAAATTTGTGCTAAAATGATTAAAATTCATATTTAAAGCCTGTAGTAAAACTTATGAATTGATTGGAGCATTCCTAAAAAAATCACAGAGGTAGCAAACATCAAAATAAAGTAAGTCACTGGGAGAAAATTGTTCCTTAATGTTAATCATTGACTAAAAATTCAAAGCTTAATGATAAATTATTTGAATACATGTTTGCTTATAGAAATAAATTGCGTCACTTAGATCATTGCCAAAAAAATCATAGAACTTGATTTTATTGTTACAAATATCCCTACCGAAGTCAAGGAATCGTAAATATATTATGTCTCTTGCAAACAATTATAACATAAATCATACACATGATCTTAATTTTTCAAAGTTAGTGGACAATTAAGTTAACTAGCAATAATCACCTCGCTCGCTAACGCTTGCTTGGTTGTGTTTCAATGTAAATTTATTTCAACATGTGAATTGTAAATAAGTGCATTAAAAATATTTAATAAAATTATTTAAATACATGTTTGATTATAGAAATAAATTGCATTATTTGGATCATCGTCCAAAAAATCATAAAACTTGACTTTATTGTAACAAATATTCCTACCGAAGGCGAAAAATCTCCGGTTCTCCGGTCCTTCAGGGTCACACTATCTATATTTCTTAATTTTATTAGTATAAGAGTGACCTCTTTGTAATTCGCATCTCATTTGAACCTCTTTTTGAGTGCGTTTACTTATGTAATTATAATATATATTATTTTAAGCATGAACACTTTTTCTCCAGTTCTCCAATTTTCCAGTCCTTTAGGGTTACACTAGACTACCTACTTCCATCCATTTACATCAATATAACTTATTTTCAAAAATGTACTTGAATGTATTTGAATAAATATTTAAAGCAGTTTACGGTTGTACACACTTCAGCGTTAATGTGAGTTAAATTTTATAATAAGTATGGGCTATATGAAAAAAAAATCAATTATTTATTGATCTATTAATAATGAGGTATTATAAAATACTATACTGTGTGACGTGTTGTTAGAATAACGACAAGCGATTACAACACTAAATCTCGAGTAGTTGATTCTCGGATGTATTCGTGATAGATGCATCGGAGAATCAACAACATTTCCTGCTGTCCTGTGCGCCTAGGACTCCTAACCTCACCTGTCAGCGCCAGAGCCAGAGGTGGCTCCCCGGTGCTGACAGGAAGAGCATTACTCGCGGCAATATATCGGCAGAACCATCGTGTCTATTGCTGGTGACGGCACCAGGAGGCTTCGCGACGTCTTTGGGAATATGAGAAGATCCGCGCGCGATAGCCACGAGGCCGCAACTGACCGTTGCGCATCCTCGCCGCGCATCTCTCTTGCGACAGCAGTCGTGCGAGTAGTTGCGATGGTGTACAGTCGAACAGTGAGATAGCGACAACCGCGAAGAGAGGGAGAGCGCGCGCAAGACTCAGCGAACAGTAGGCGTAAAGGCGCATCGATACTCGCGAGCGCTACCGGAAAATATGGCGCGTCGCCACTAGTATTTTCCGTGCTACGCGTCATCGTCGCAAATAACTGAGTTAGGTGACGCCGGGATTAGACAATAGCGCCAATTCGTAATTGGCGCTGCAGGACGCCATTAATATTCGTTATTTCGTGCAGGAGCAATAATTTATAGAGGGCGTTTCGAATGCGTCTTTTCCAAGGATCTCGCGCCGCGAAAAAGTTTCCTTCTCGTTCACTTCGTCGTCAACCCTGGAGCCGAACAGTTGGATAAGTCGGAGTAGTAGTCGTACGTTGTAGAGTTGTCGAGTCGTGAGTTTGGAAGTATCGCGAGTATTTGACTTAACCACGCCTGAACAAAGTTGTCGCGAGTGAGACCGTAGTTCTCGGTATTTTAGTGTTCTGAGAACCATGCAAAATAAGTTCACGAATCTAGTTGTGTTCAGTTAGATGACGCGATCGCGGAGTCTGGATGGATAGAGGTAAGGTGAACGAAGCGAGTTGTGTATCGGATCGTTGAGCCAATAAGTCGAGGACTAAATGATAGACTCGCAATTCGAGACGCGGAAGTAGGTAGCGACGTCAGAGACGAGAAAACTTCTGAGTAGCGCCGGCGTCAGGCCATTGCGACCGAGGATGCCCTTTTCCTCTTATTGCGCCGGTCTAGAGTCCCGGTTGTTCTCGCAATTTTAGGAAACCAATGAAGCGATAGCAAGGTCCACGGCTGTAATCGTAGACGTAGCATTTTCTAGGATTTCCTCCAAAGACGAGTTGTCGATCACCATATTGGTCAAGCCATATCGGTTATAGGGACGCTACCGCCATCTTGGACCACTAGAGTGTGAATATCGCGGAAAAGTGCTGAATAAAGTGTTAAGTCGGTTGTTTCTTGGACTATCGAGCCCACGGCACCCTCGACTCCCACTTGTGCTCAAAACATCTCCTTCGCTAGAAAAAAACAATTTTCCCCTCTAGTTGCACAATATACTATTATTATCCATATTATTTTTTGATTGATTTTAAGCAGTTACTTTTTTTGTGTTGGTTTCTAAAAGAGTTAATTAATGATTGTTGTATATAATACCTTAAGTTCCTGAATATTAATTTTATCAAAATCATATCTATCAAGTAGCCTTTGTAATAATTAAAGAATCGTATGTATATCTATGATTAACTGAAAGAAAAAAAAGAGAATCGGAGAGGCAAAAAATTTATACAGAAAAATATATACAGTACAATAAAATATATACAGAACTCGTAAAACGTAAATAGGTTATTTAGCAAATTCAAAGTATATTATAGGCCTATTAGGTCGCGGCGCGCTCCCGACGGCATAGTGTATAAAACTTGCCATCGGAGCGTTACCGCGCCCCTTTATAACATTTATCTCAAAACAATTGTTGAAATTTCAATTATAAGAGACCTTATTCCCCAAAATATTGTAATCTTAATTAATATTATCTAACAGATACACCTTTAAAGTAATAATGCCAGTGTTTCATCGATAGACTATATGACAACGGGGCGGCAAGTAAGCATAAAAAGAATAATTTTAATGAGTACCACTATCTTATCTTTCATATAAGATGAAAATCCGCTTTGTGTTTAAATGATTCCTCTATATACTTAGGAGGAATTTACTTGATTTTTTTAGATTTATGATTTCGCTCATTTTTTTGCACAAGATGATTTAGATTAGTTTAAGAACGTTCAGATTAGATGTGAGAGAATCATGAAATACAAAGCAGATTTTCACCTTAAAGTTATAGTGAGATAGATTCTTCTTGCAATAAGTAATGATTTTTGTCAGTGCGCTGATTTTTAACGCGACGTTTTGAAAACTAATTTTATTATATTGATAAAAATACAGAAAAACTTTCGTAAGCTTAGATAATTTCTTTAAGAATTGCATAACTTTTTAGAGGAGGAATCATAATTATATTACTAAGATACAGAATAGTGAGGATGGGTAAATACAAAATTTATAGTTGCCAATATTTTACCTTGTAAAAGGTGTTTTTATAATCTTTTGATATTGGAAAAAATGATAAAGTAAATGTATCATACATTCTAATTAAATGTTCTCGCATTTTACTAATATCAAAGTGAACATTGCATGGGCAAGAATTAAAACAATAGCGACTGCAAATGATCGTAATCATAATAATTAGTCGGATACAGTACTTGTTCAAAAGATATACGTAAATTATCTTTATCTGAAAATAGCATATCAATAAACATTTTATGATCATCATCAATACATTTTTTGTTAATACTGTCAAAATTCGTATTACATTGTCTTAATACCACAAACAAATCTAGTGTCTGTTTGTACTTGAACCAGAAAAAAATCGTTCCCAATTCTTTGGCATGTAGCTTTCTTCAATAGTATGTATCGTTTTAATATCTGAATTGCTTTGACTTTGTATATAATTTTATAAAATTTTATTTACATTTTCGTTTGATGGATAGAATTATTTTAAATCAATTATATATAAGGCGAGTTTGAGAAGCAGACAGAGCCGCGGCGCCCGTGACACTATTTACTTCTATATTGCTGTTCGGATTTTTCATGATACAAAAAAATGCTTATCGTTACTGTTTGTGAGTTTTTTTGGCTTTTTAGTATCTTTTCTAAGCTAAACTATGATTTTCAACGAAAATTTTTGTAAATAAGCTGTTTTTTTTTTTAATAATAAACGAGTATATATATCGCGAATGCTCGGAACAGTTTCTCTACATATTTCTTCAGTGTGATATGACCGTTAAGTTGGCTTCCTAGCTGAAAAGTGGTAGAATCGTAAAATTGGCAGCACAAGCTATTATGTGTAATACAGTTGGGTATCGCTTTCACACAGTAAGCTATTATGTGTAATACAGTTGGGTATCGCTTTCACACAGTAAGCTATTATGTGTAATACAGTTGGGTATCGCTTTCACACAGTAAGCTATTATGTGTAATACAGTTGGGTATCGCTTTCCCACAGAGTAAATATGTTTAAATTGTCTGCTTGAATTTAAGGTTTTGTTTTTGAGGTCTAGGTAGTGCACTTCGTGATTTTTTATGTGATGTAAATACATCATTCGAGGGCGATGTCTAGGTATACGGGGTAGCCGATAACGAGGTCTAGGTGGTGCGCTTCGTGGTTTCTTGAGTCTAGGTGAAAAAATGATTTGAGGGCGGTGTCTAGGTGTACCAGGTGGCCTATGACGAGGTCTAGGTAGTTCGCACTTGGTTTTCAGTGTCTAGGTGTAGAAATCTTTCGTGGGTAATATATCAGAACAATCAGTAATTCCATGTTAGTGATAAAAATGTTACAAAGAAGCCATGGTCGAAAGGTGCTGAAGATGCTTATATTTTATTTTTAGGAGAATTATGAAATACTTAAGAAAAATTACTAAAAAGGACTAAAATCCCTAAAAGAATTAACTTTCAGAAAAGTAAAAGGTTAGGCAAGTTGATATATTCCGCAAGGAAATAACAGATACAAAAGAACTGAGATCAATCAACCAAAGTCAAGTTTATTATATTAAATCATAATAAAGAAACAAAATTTGTTTGGTTAAGTTATATAATGATGAATTAGGAACAACTCTCGAGATACTTGTAACGTAACTTGCCATGACCGTTTTATTTTGTTTGTTAGTGAACAACTAAAATTTTCTTTCTATGTATTAGAACGTCATAAAAACACCATAAGTACGATGAAACGGGCATGGCAAGTTACGTTGTAAGTATCTTGAGAGTTGTTCCAAATTCATCATTATATAACTTAACTTGAAGTTAAGTAAGCCCTTTATTGCCCATCGAAATGTTCGCTCCTTGTCGAAGGCAGCTGCCTTAACACCTTAGCAGCTGACCGGGTGAACTAATCATGCGAACCGCCGTGTTGGACGTGCGTTGCGACCCGTGTGCCACCAAAAGGAGAACCTGGGTGGCGAGGCGATCTGAAGTTGCATGCGGAAGTGACCTGACCCATCTTTGGCTTCCGCTAACGTGCGAGACGGGAGGCCGGAATCTAGCCAATTCTGGTCAATCGGCTTAGGCGAGTGCGTGATATCGAATGACGTCTGTCGGAAACTCTCCAGAGAGCCGAGCACCTTCGTTCGTGGTGGGAGGTTCGAGAGAGCCGAGGTGAACTAGTTCGATAGCGCGTGCTATACCCCGGTATGATGTGCCCAGTCTGGTACCGCCTTCAGTCATGTGTTGGGGCCATGCCAGCTGTCCCTATAGACAGGGGGATCCGGGTGGTCGGACACATGCCGGGATGAAGAAAACTACTAAACATGGAGACCAATAACGAACATCAAGAAAATACACAGGAAATCCTGGAATTGGAAACCCTAAGGGTGCCAACAGCACAAGACGGTGGATATCCAATCCACAAAGCAAGCAGCAGTACCAGCATAGCCAGCGCCATGAGCGCAGCAGAGTACCGGTTCGAGAAGAACAAGGCAGCACTATGCATTGTGCCAACCTAACAAAGGAGGTGTTTCTTATGCAAAGACGCTAAGATGGCCGAGGACAAGACGGTGCATGCACCAGGCACCGGTACGTGCGCGGTTTTCCGGACGGCCTTAAAAGCGGGTAAAACGCAAGAATAATGGCGCGGATACTTCAAGGCAACCTGCACAGAAGTAGGCTCGCCCACGATCTCCTACTGCAATTTGTCGCAGAGGAGAAAGCGGACATCCTCCTGATAAGCGAACAGTACACGGATCGAGACACACCCGGCTGGGTGTCCAACGATGCAAGGACCGCCGCAGTCTGGGTGCCCAGGCGCGGAATCGCAGAATCAGAGACGGGGGATGACTACGTACGGGTAAGGGTGAGCCGCATCACTTACTTCAGCGTATATCTCTCACCGAAACTTACTGCGGCGGATTTCGCGATACGACTAGGGTTGCTAGAGGACGCAATAAGAGACGTATCCGGGGAACTCGTCATTGGGGGCGACTTCAACGCGAGGGCCACGGAATGGGGTATGACGACAACGAATTGCAGAGGCAGGACCATCCTCGAGATGGCAGCTCGACTAAGCTTAGTGGTAGCAAACGAGGGAAACACCACTACCTATCGCAGACCAGGTTTTGGGGAATCTATACCGGACATAACTTTCGCAAGCGAAACGACAATCCGCAAAATCAGGGATTGGCATGTCATGGAGGAATATACTGCAAGTGACCACCAGTATATACTTTTTGACATCCAGGATGACCACAGAAACAGGATCAGAGAAAGAAAGCAGACGCCACAGTGGAATACCCGGCGCATGAATCGAGACAGACTTGCTGAAGAGATGCAAAGGGCGGAGCTCCCATCAATTGGGCTCCCTCAGCAACTGAGCGGACGCGAAAAAGCCGAAGCACTAGTAGAACGTACAACACGTTTCATCACGGAGTTGTGCGACGCAGCTATGCCAAGGGTGTCTTGCGGCCATATAAGACACCCGGTATACTGGTGGACGGAGGAAATTGCAAAACTCAGAAAAGATTGCTTTCACGCTAGGAGGGAGGCTCAAAAAGCTCTGAAAAGACAAAGGCCTGAAGCCCAGGACTTGTACGAGAGACACGACCGGGCGCGAAAAAGGCTGAGGGACGCGATAAAGGAAAGTAAGCGACGCTGTTGGGCAAAGATTGTCGACGAAGTGGAGAAAGATCCGTTTGGCGACGGATATGCGATCGTTACCCGAAAGATAGGCGAAATGAAACAAACGGAGCCCATGGAGGCAGAAGTGATAGAAAAGGTAATCGATGGGCTGTTTCCCACACACCCCATCAGACCGCAGGCAGAAAGAACGAATGTGCCAATAGACGAGACCCCCTTTCACCGAGGGCGAGCTTATCGCGGCAACCTCATCCCTGAAAAGCGGCAGAGCACCAGGACTGGATGGTATTCCGGCGGAAATGCTGAAAGTCGTCGCAATCCAACGGCCGGAGCTGCTACTGGAAATGTACAATCTGTGCCTGATACAGGGTGTATTCAGCTCGAGATGGAAAAGGGCAAGATTAGTCCTTATCGAAAAACCGCAAAAAGAAGCGGACGCGGACACTTCTTATAGACCATTGAGTCTATTGGATACGATGGGAAAGACGGAGGAAGCGCTGATTAAACCGCGAATACTTAGCGCCGTACGCGAAGCGGAAGACCTCTCTGATAAGCAGTATGGCTTTAGAAAAGGACGATCGACCATAGGGGCCATCAGAGAGGTAACAGACGCGGTAAAGAGGGTAGAAAAGGTTAGACACACGACTAGAGACATCGTAGTTTTGGTAACGTTAGATGTAAAAAACGCGTTCAACTCAGCAAGATGGACCGACATACATGATGCCTTAGAGTCTTTCGGTATGCCGCAATACATTATGCGTCTTACGGAAGATTATCTGAGGGATCGGGTTATAGAGTATGACACGAAGCAGGGACGTAGAAGAAGACCTATAACTGCAGGAGTAGCACAGGGTTCGATCTTAGGGCCGGACTTCTGGGGCATCTTGTACGACGGGCTTCTAAAACTCGAAATGCCGGGAGGCGTGATGCTTGTGGGATACGCAGACGACGTAGCCGCGGTTATAACGGCACGTAACGTGGACATCGCGCAAGCGAAACTAAACGCGATTATGAGTAGAGTGCTATGGTGGATGGCACGGCTTGACTTATCGCTTAATAAGACCGAAATAGTCCTCCTGACAGGAAAGCGCATACCTACCATCATACCGATGAAGGTAGGCGGCGAGACTATAACGACGAAACCATCAGCAAAGTATCTAGGGGTAACTCTGAACACGAAGCTGAACTACGGAGAACATCTAAATCGCGTCTGTAAAAAAGCCATGACTAGGATAGGTCAGCTTAGCCGACTCATGTCCAACGTGCGCGGGCCTAGGCCAACAGTCAGGCGGCTACTCATGGCGACCACCAACGCTATCCTATTATACGGAGCAGAGGTGTGGGCCGACGCGATGAGTATGAATACGTATCGGAACAAGATAACGGCTGTACAGCTAAGGGCGGCCCTTAGAATAGCATGCTCCTACCGGACGGTTGCGGCCGAGGCATCGATGGTAATCGCGAGGGTAATCCCCGTGGATCTTCTTGCGACTGAACGCAAGCGGATCAACGAGGCTCGCTTAGCGTCGAATAGCATCTCGATTGCCGCGGAAGAAAGAGAAAAAACAATGCGCAATTGGCAGACTAGGTGGACCGAATGTCCAAAGGCTAGGTGGACTAGGATCCTTATTAAAGATGTATGCCCGTGGGTGGACAGGAAGTGGGGGGAGGTTAACTTTTACCTTACCCAGTTTCTCTCCGGTCACGGATACTTTAGAAGCTACCTGTTCGCGATGAACAGGGTGGCATCACCGGGGTGTAAGTACTGCGGTGACTAACGGGACGACGTGAGACACACGTTTTTTGACTGCCCACGCTGGGCCGAGAAACGTAGAGTACTGGAGCTGACGATAGGGGCGTTCACGCCTGAGACTGTAGCTGAAACGATGCTTGATAGTAAGCAGAACTGGGATGAGATAACGGCGTACGGGGAGACGGTCCTCCGCGCGAAGAACAATGACGGTTGCTTGCAAGACTAGTTGTCGGCTAGAATAGCTTAGGACAGGCGACCCCCCCAAGGGATGCGAAAGCGGCTACCGGGGGGGGAGGGTTTCGCGGCCTTCTGAGAGCGGGAGTTTTAGTGAGTATGCCTGGTGTTGTCCCACACCAGGAGAGCCTCACACACGGGGAGTCTCGCACGGCTCCTGTCATGGTGTATTATGCATTCCTCCAACTCTCCGGATAAAAAAAAGAAGCCCTTTATTGACCAAAAAAAATTTTGTTGCTACTGTCACGTATGGACACACGTCACGGGTGTCTAATTACTATAAGAGAACGAGTAGAAGAGTGCAATGCGGTGGCGCGACGACAGAACGTCTGCCTTTCAAGCCAGAGGATCTGGGTTCAAGCCCGAGGTCCGTCACTTTTTTGTTGCACTCTTTACTCGTAACACTACATTATGATTAAATATAATAAACTTGACTTTGGTTGATTGATCTTAGTTCTTTTTTATATGTTATTTCGTTGCGGAATATATTAAACTCGCCAAACCTTTTACTTGTTTGAAAGTTAATTTTTTTAGAGATTATAATTATCTCTCTCTTTTTTTTGTATAGCTATAATTGTTCATATTATATTATTATATTGTCGCTCCCTACGAAGAGTAGCACTGTTCAAATTTCCCGCGAAGACTAGCACAACACGCGCATTTGCTGCAAAAACTAGCACAACTCAAACTTTAAACAACTATTTAAACAACTTCTATGAAAATTTCTTGAATTTTGCGAAAATGTCCGTGATTTTTAATGTTTACAATTTACAACTTTTTACCAAATTTAAAAGTTTTCACAAATATAACAATTTTTTTGAGCATTTTTTAAATGTTTACTTTTTTTAGAAATTTCTGAAACTTTTTAAAACTTTGAGATTTGTCTGTCTTTGTCCAAGGTTTTCATGTGACTTAACTAACCCAATCATCCAATAAAAACGTTAAATACTCACATTTTAAGTAATATAAGTCGCGAGTTGTGCTAGTCTTCGCGGGAAACACGTGAGTTGTGCTACTTTTGGCGGCCTTTCTGAACTGTGCTACACTTCGCGGCAAATCGTGAGTTGTGCTAGTTTTCATTTAAACATTTGAACTGTGATAGTCTTCGTATGGAGCGACGATATATAGTTGATGGCATGTCATCGGCATGAAAAAAAAAATTATAAACTTTTTATTTATTATTAAATTTTGTATTCATTTATTGTATTTATTTAGCTTAATGTATTTTTCTACTGTGCAATCACACTAAACAAATTATAAATAGGCTTACATACTGCCATCTGACGGGAGGTATACGTGGGTGCCTTACTCGAGAATTGACATTTGTTACGATAACGCGCGCCGATTGCCAAAGAGAAACAAACAGAAAATGGAACTCTGCACGTTGGAGTTAAAATTCCTCCTTCTCGTTTTTCTTTCGATATGCTTCATGAAATAACTTAAAATTTAAGTAGTCTATAGTTATAAT
Organism: Nasonia oneida; assembly: GCA_037356405.1. Taxonomy (NCBI): domain Eukaryota; kingdom Metazoa; phylum Arthropoda; class Insecta; order Hymenoptera; family Pteromalidae; genus Nasonia; species Nasonia oneida. The sequence continues at coordinate 876 of JAZHPH010000453.1, read as the reverse complement.
AATATTCGAGAATCATAATGTTTCAAAGAAAAGTTCAACATTTAGTTTCCGAGTAATAATGGTAAGGATAGTTCGCGGAACGCATCTAAAATCACTAGTGATAAAAAATTCGCCATAAACACACATGCGTAACTGAAAATCTTGTTGTCAACGAATAGGTAAAACTAAAACAGAAAAAAATGAGCCTAGGTATCGATTAAAATCCATCAAATTGAAACTGAGATCCAAGCGATGCAGTTTTCAGTTATATAGAGTATACAGGGTAATGAAATAATTTTGAAGCTTAATATCTTTGAAACTAATTGGTTTCATAAACAGCCCAAAGAAAGGGATTAAGGTACTATACATATAATGCTATATAAATCCAAAATTCGAACTTGATTATTGTTTTTTTACTCCAGTTATCGCGTCACGTAGAAAAACGACGTTTTTCAGTTTTTGATGTTTTTCTCAGGATCTGTCCTATGAAATAACTTAAAATTTAAGTGGAATATAGACGTAATAACGTTCAATAATCATGTTTTTTTTTTTTTTGATTCAATATTTAGTTTTCAAGTTAAAACAATTTTTAAAAATTGCGCTTTATGGTGTATAATAAAAGAACGACAAACGATAATATCGATTTTCCGCAGTAGAAAGATAAGTAATTTTATTTTATTTTAGGTACATATCAGGCCATTTACTTGTATTAACTTTTTCAATAACTTTATTAGAAAAAACTCAAATATCAAAACTAAAAAACCACTATAAAAAAATGCGTACACAAAATGTAAAAACGGACTTTTTTCCACAATGTTCTAGTAAAAACAAAGAAAATGAGACTTGGTGGGTTAACCCATTAACGTCAAATGTGCACGTTTGCTCATGCCCATTTTC